>JAODVQ020195933.1:0-14225 GCA_025400075.2 Phenganax stokvisi
TTTTGATGATCGGCAACAAAGAAAGCCAAAACGAGGCCAAAGATGACATTATGAGGTATAGCTTTGTATATAAAATCAAAATCGAGGTCAAATCCTGCATAGATTTCTCACAATTTGCAGTAGAAAATGCCCATTTTTGTTGTGTTTAGTATGGTCACTTGAGCTTTTTGCCCGCTTGTGCCGCCACCTCCTATATCTATGATAAAGTATTGTCCGGCAATATAAATTGCAAATGTAAATACACACATAACAATTGATCAGTTCGCAACTTGTCCAAAACAGGAGCGAACAATGTTGTGCTGCACCCTGTGAACAATATTGTCAATATTGTTGCTACTTGATAACATCATTGTTGAATGTACTAATTGTTGAACAAGCTGTAACTACATTGATAAGATTGTTCACAGGATGCATCACAACGTAGTTGGCTCATGTTTTGAACAACTTGCAAAACACAGATTTTGCACCAAAAAAAAAACTACAGTAAAAATAGAATAGTTTATCAATAAAGAACATTGCCCGAAATAGGAGTTTTACCGCGATTTGTGAACGAGTCATTTTTAGCTTCCTTCCGCAGAGCGAGTCAACACCTAATTAGGCAATGAAGTATCAAACACAGAAATTTTATGGAACGAGATAAAAATATTTCTTGCATATCAGACCTTAACTCACACACGCATTTTAAGATGTCTGACTTGGCAGCTTATCATGCAGTAACTAAAGTCTAGCAAAGTTCGTCATATATTTTACAGCCTAACTTCAGCTCCTTCAATTTCATGAAATTGTTCAGCAAATCACCGAAAAATATATCAAACAAGTACAGCAAACGCCACTCATGATGCTTGAACCTGCGGGCTGCCGCCCGCAAGACAGCCTGCCAGCAGGCTAATTGATGCTTATGATTCCGTACTGACGAACCAACGAACAGACAAATCAACTTACATGCAGAATATAAAGTGGTGTCTAATTTTGGGAGGGGCACCGCGATTTCGCACCAAGAGTGCTTCTTCACAAAATTGTATTTGTGGTTGTCCTGCATTTGAGCATGTAAGTATGTTTTGTACTCAATGTGTTGTTTCAATTGCAATTTATCAACGCACTATGCATGCAGGTTTTTTTGTAGTAGAAATTTTTCCAACTGTGCTTGGGAGACTTGGAAAACAGCAAAATTTTGATTATTTCTGAGCACATTTTAGTAGTGGATTTATGGTCATCATATATTTAGTTCTGAGATGTTTGCAATCACAGTCAGCGACAGGTTCTGTCAAATAGGCTAAGTGGGCAGAACTGTTTGACTGTTCTTCATATTTAAAGCTATCTACTTGTGATAAATAGTGATTGAATCTTAATGAACTTTAAGTAGAGCGTGCACGAAACGGTCGTTTTACAACAAAAATTGACAATTGCATTATCGCAATTTTCTGCTTTTTGCAAGCTATTAACATGTACAGTGTGATATTTTTCATGTTTGTTTACGTTTGAAAAAATGTACGTTTGGCAAACAAAATGTGCACTTTCTAAAAAAAGTCAGTTACAGCCAATTCCGGTTTAGTTGAGCGCGAAACGGTAACTTTTGTGACATCCATTGTGGGTGTTGCATAGTCATGTTGCTCGAGAGACAAACTGACGTTTCTAGGCGTGTTTCTATGCCAATTTTACAGTATTAAACGGTATACAATGTCATGTTAATTGCGCGCCTAGAAATGTCAGATTATCTCAGCAACATCAATTTGCAACTTTTAAAGCGAATGTCACAAATGTTTCCGTTTGGTGTCCGACCGGAATCGGCTGTAGTGTATCTCAATTCTTGTGTAACTATCCTCCCCCGGCAAGACATGGGTCATTGTAGCAAATCGTGTTCTGGGGCGGGAAATTTGTTTGACGATTTTTGTCCCGAAGGTATGGGGCAGGAGAACGGGTTGAGCATGCCAGTTCTATATAAGAAATAGAAAACATTTTGGATGCTTTTATTTATGCGCGAACGTTTGGAAGAACTAGCCCCTATGGCACGTTTTTCCGTGTTATTTGCAAATTCTCCTTGCTTAAGTTTTGACCAGCTTAAAATGAAAAACAAACCCAGAAAATTTCACAACTGTAGCTTCATAGATTGATTTTTTATGGAATTTTTCGATTATCGCATTAAACACTGTGGCTATGTGCACACGGTAACTTTTTCAGCATTTTCATTTGTGTTTTCATGCAAAAACGGATGCAAACACTAAAAATTTAGAACAGAGCCAACAGCGTATTTAATATATTGAAAATATTTTCCCTTGGAAAGTGTTAATTAAGTGTTACAGCGATAATCGAGACACAAACATATTTGGATAGGCTTGAAAATGGCGTCTGTGTGTACATGGCCTGTATGTCAATTTTTTTATTTGTTTGCTATTTTAGTTTTTGCCCGGGGGTGGGGAAATGTGGACTTTCTAAATTCCTGGTGGATGGGCATTAGACGTTATATTTTAAGTAAGTTGCAAATTCCTGGTGCACAGTCTGGGGAGGACGGTTAACAAGAATTGATTCATACATAAGTTTTGGCAAACATAAAAGAATAATGAGCTGACTTTCGTTGCAATGCCAAACTTTATTCCATGAGAGTTTTACTGAAACCACAGTGACTGTAACTTATTTGTTGTATTTTTTTTCAATTTCTTTCAATTTCAGCAATACAAAACGTTGCTTCGCGTTAAAAGATACCCCTTTTGGAGGCAGGCTTCAAAAAGTATGCGAGCAGACTTTTGAGAAAAATTCCTGTTCCTTTTCCGTTTTATACATCTAAGATTGGATTTTCTATCTCGTGTATGGGGCTCAGGCGTCGGTAAACAAGATTGTTTTGAGACGTTTTGAATATATATTCTATAAGTCAACACAAAATATACACGTATTAATTCATCAAGATGATTATAACGATGATTTGATAAAATAGTCAAGCCGTCTTGCGAGAGAAGTAAAATTGACTTGCTAGGTAAATAGTTACAGGTTAGCATTGGGCAAAAAATCAAAATGAATAATGGTAATATACAATGATCTTAAAACGAAAATCATACAATGAGACTGGATGTACAACGACGACGACATGAGAAAAAGTAAAAATATTTTGGACGTTTCCAGCTAAGTCCCATTGTCGGGCTAAAAAATTTGCGTACTGTGTAGTTATATTTGGTTATTTAGCACCAATAGTCGCATTTGTAATTCAATTGACACTGAACTGTTTTAAACACAATATCTAATTATACAGCTTATATAGTAATACATGCAGTGTTGATTGACACTCAGTGATTTTTTGGTATAGCGGTTGTTACCTAAATGCACTGTTAGTGGCTGTCATTGCATCGGTTATCGCAAAGTTGAAATTGATGACTGCTTCCACTGTGGTCATCCAAAAATGAGGCACAATATGGAACCAGAGGAAACTCACGAAAAGAGCACTAATCTTCTACAGGTGGCAGGTATTTACTAGAAAATTGAACTTTGTTGCTGCATTGAAGAAGATGTTAGGTACTGTAAGACTCTGTTTTAGGGTATGGGTGGGGAAGATGTTCACAGAGAAGTTTCATTAAAAAGGCAGCAGAAGGAGCATTTGAAAAAGAATGTCAAAGTAAGAGATCTTCATCATATATTTAACTGCAATTATTAAGTTACTCTTTATTATATTGGTTCTATTAAATGGTTTAGAGTCAGTAAGTCATTTGTAAAATAATTCAATCAAGTTATGTGCAATTAATGACTAGTTTATATTTATATAGGCACCTAAACATTCACAGAAATAGTCAAAGGTCCTTGATGTTACGAAGACCTGAAAAAAGACGTTTAAATCTGGACAGGTGACCTACAGTCCTACTGGTTCATATAAAAAGGTAGTCTTATATTGTATTATCCTGCACTATATATAGCTGATACAATTTATTTTAGAAACTTTTTCTATCTGCAAATTTATTTAGGTTGTTGTGAGTATTGGCTTCACTTTGCAAGAGCTTCTAGATGCTTGTATAAAGGTCTTTACTGGACCCAATGAAAGCTTCGAGACTGTCAGTGCAGCCTATGAACTATCTATCATTAATGGCAAATCTGTGATTTCCAAAGATGAAGAATTAAACTGCAAGCGGAGAACATTCAGATTTTATTGGAACCGAAAGGTAAAATAGTCGTATCATATGCACGGATGGTATGTACTGTGTAAGTTTAATTTCCCTTTCAAAGTGTAAATGATGCTTGTAGCTAAGAGTGATGGAATTGCTGGTTATTAGCCTTTATTGCATTCTCAACATTTGCACCAAACATTTTCCTGCATTTACTAGGCTACATCCAGTGATGAGGAGGAGGATGTTTAATGCTCAGGGGAAACTTTTGAAGAATGTACAAGTTTACAGGTAAGACATGAATCATAGTTATTACTGATTTGTCTTTAGCACCCTATTACACTGTTCACTTTTCATGCAGTTTGTCTCACAACGGTATCGCGATACAAGTTGCATTTTTAATTTAATCATTGCAGTGGGTGTTACACACAGCCATCATAGTGCAATGTTAAAAATAGTATCTGAGTAACTGCTGTCGTTGCACAAAGTAGAATTTACTTATGCTTTTTGGGAAGCTTCTTGCAACTTATCGCACAATGACTTGAATTGTGGAAAGGCATGTTACACGGTGCAGTGGATCATGTAAATTGTCTCACGAGACAATTTGCACAAAAAATCGCACCGTTTAGCACATGACACACCCAAAATTTATTGTTCCAAGAGACGTGTTAGTATACAAATAACGAATGTTTATGATTGCAATGGTAAAAATATTTTCATGAGGTGAAAGATGGAACTTTCTATCTTTCACCGAATGGAAATATTCTTACCATTGCACGAAATAAAACATTCATTATTTGTTTTATATAACATAATATGAAAGTAGATCAATTTTAATATGCTTAATATGCCCGCCATTTTGTGTCATTTCTGTTTGAATAATATACCATAGGCCATATCATTGGAGGTTGTGACTAAATGCTTGCGAGCACGGTACAATTAGTAATTTGTCATAAGACTTTTGGGTGTGTCATGCGCTAAGATGGTTAAATAATTGTCAGTTGTGTGGTCTGGGATTTATCATCGCTCGCGCAGAGTAACAGCCACTCGTGGTTGTTAAGCCTGTTTTCCACAAGCGTTTTTTGTTGTGCGAAGCGTCTTATTTTTTTTTGTCTCATAAGCTTTCAGCTGAAACTAATTAGTTTTTAATCAGTTCTTTTCAATTTGAACAATACAAAGAGTCGCTCAGTGTGAAAAATATCGCTAATGGAAAACAAGCTTTAAGCAGCACTTGCAATGATAAATCCCATATCACACGAGAGACCATTATTTAACCCATGTGTAACGATGCTGTAACTAGTGTTAAAAACAATTGAGATTAATTAAGACCCATAAATTAAAGCATATGGTATCAGGCATCACATGAATATGAACCAATTAGTTTATGTGTTGTTTAATGAAATTACTGTAATAAATACATTATTATTGATCGCTATTAAAGGTTATCATAGGGAATATGCAAGAAAAGAATGATGGTGTAGTGCAATTATCGAAAAGATCTACCAACGTTAGGTAGCTGGTTCAGTCACTACTCACAATAGAGGGCCCGCAGAGCGTATCAGAGAGTGAGGGGGGCTAAAGCTCATAAATAGAATCCACAAGAAAATTTTTAGTTTTCTATAACTCTTTAATGCTATTACCTGCATTTTGACAGAAACTTTGACAAAAATCTCTGAGATTGTAGTCATAGAAAGCAAAAAATTAAGTTTTTTACCATTGTAAAGACAATCCCTTTTACTATTGAAAGACTGTAATAATTTCGGCCCCATCTGGGCGGTCCCTGTAATATCATTAAGAGCTAATGTCTCATAATTAACAATGTCCCACCAATTTCGAGAATTTCACAACCAGTCAACAAAAAGTTTATTTTGGGGGGGGGGACTTGACAAATAACCTTAGTCTGAATTCCAAAATTTATTTTGTAATGCATTTATTGGTTGGTCAATTCAATGTGTACTTGCTATCTATTGATCAATAGGTATCAAATATGTTATCAACCATGCTGATTACAATCTCATTACAGTACTTGCAAAAGAATACTGGTTTAATTTTATACCTACTCATTTTTTTACAAAAAATAGTAGAAGTTTCATCTAAGATTTCCTTAATTTTTTTTATTCGTGGACAGTTGTAACCTTATGGTGGACAGATTAGAAGAATTAGGTACTGTAAGTAGTAATATCAGGGTGTCCGGTGTCTCAAAAAATTTTATGGAAGTCGCATCATAGCTCATACAGGTTTATTAATTTTGTTTCTTCTTAATGACAGTTATGCTTATGTAGATAGTTTATTGAAGCAAAATTCATGAACCTAAGTTTTAAACCAGGGGGGGTTTCAATGGTTTTAGACGACATTGTCAGTAAAGAAAACATGAATTCTGACTAAAGGTTTTCATCTGACTTGTGTTTTCTAAATTTTCTGCATCCAACATAACAACATGCCTTTCAACAGCTAAAAGCCTGATCTTTGCAAATATTCAAAAATTTGTTTCACATTGCGATAAATTTGCAGGCAATATCTGGCTTAAGTTCGTTAATGTGAGTGTATTTGTGCAAGCTTTAATCGGTATTAATTAAGTCATTTCCTCGTTTAATTAATCAAGTAAACTTTAGGTTGCATTGATATGGTATTTGAAAGATCATACAAATCAGTTTATGCTAACGACAAAAGTATCTTGACATGTTCTACGAGACGCCAGTGCTTTGAAAATGAAGTGCCCAACCGTATTGAAGAAGAATACAAGGAGCTGTTACTAAAAATGCCCAAGGAATATGACCCTGTGCAATGGGGTTGGGATGTTGCTAATCTTGTGAAAGGTATAGGAGGATTTATAATTGTAATTCTTATTATATTGTGTCAAAAAAGGATTCGAGCACACTGTGTCACAACATTATGGTTGTCAATTGCTCTAATCCATCTCAATTTAAGGTACCAAGCCGACCTAAGGAGTGACATCACAAAGCATAAACGCATTCTTATAATGTGCATTACAGTATAAGTGAGCGCCATATTGTTGATTTTTTTATATCTTTATTTAGATTCGTGGCAATGCTAAACCATTTATTCTCTAGCAAATTGCTAGCAGTTGTTTATATCTACCTGCAGAAGGGATAGTTCATCAAGACTTGGGACCTGCAAATGTTTTAGTAAGTTTACATACCATGACCTAATTAAAGTGGCCCTCTCTAGATGGCCTCATGACATTTTATGCATTTCTTGAGAAAAGTCTTGTTATTTCAATTGAAGTAAACTACAATGTTTTGTTTGTTTCACGTTTTGTATTGGAAAGTCAGAATGCATGTAATTGATGTAGGAGAATGTGTAGATAATAAGTGGATCGAAACCAATGCTTTGGTAATTTTACAGGTGAAAAGAGAACATTCAAAACTGTGATTTGCGATTTTGGTGTCAGTGCTTTCACTGCAACAGCGATTACTAACACTAGTTTAAATGCAAGTACAATAGCCTACCAACACAAAGAGTTGCTGGAAGGAAAATGAGCTGATGCATACATGGACATATACGCGTTAGCCTGTACTACTCTTGAAATTTATTTAATGAAAAGGGTTTGGGGAAACATTTTAACCACATCACGACTGGTTACCAAAATTGTAATGAGCGAATTTCCAGATGTGACTCACCTTTCAGATTATCCAGCAGTTTGAAAAATTGTAGAGATGTGCTTTAAAGAGCCAAGTGACAGAATCACAATGGATCAGCTAGGGAAACGATTTTCTGCACTGCTGGACCATGATTCATATTGTTAGTAATCCTTTCTAAGTTCATACTATAGTTGTTCTTACATTTAAGTGAAATTCTTATGTGTTTGTAAGTGTGATAAGTACACTAAGACTATTGGAACGGTGCTGTGTCAATAATTTAATAATTTCAAGGTTTTGTTAATTGGATGTCATATTCACCTACAGTGCATTCGAATTACTTTTGTTTACAGGACAAAACACATACTGTACGCGGTCTGAAAAAAAATTAAAATAGAAAGAGTAAGATATACATTACAAGATGCATTTCATCACAGAAGATGATGAACAATCTGGAATACAGTTTTTGTCGGTTTGCTGCAGAAAATTGATTTGCAAACATAAGGTACAGGCCTCGACAATAACAAATGTGTATTACCTAAAGTATCAGTGTTCATATGTTGAGACCAAATAAACCTGATGTAATTGGTGGCAGCATTTCTGTAGCTCTGTGAAATGTACAATCTGGGCCAAAACCTTTTGGACACTTGTGAATTTTTGACAAGTGTAATAGATGCTTTCATGTTTTCACCCTGCCCTCTCCCCTAATTCAATGTTGATGATCAATTGAGATAAAAAAATATATAATTTGCAAGTTTTTTGGGATTTTTTTAGTCATAAACATTGAATTACTGAAGCGGGGAGAGTGAAATGTATTGAAAGTTTGACTAAAAGATAGAAAATTGACAAGTGTCCAAATAGTTTTGGCCAAGATTGCAGGTCTATCTGCTCCCGATGTTTGGAGTGAGTCAAACTCACCGTCAGTGACAAAACCTAAGAAAAGCATATACAGTGTGTATTAAAAAAAGTGTAATCCAAGTGTGACAGGCTGCAGTGCAATAAATACTCAATTAAACGATTTAATTTTTATATAGCAAGATAGAATAGCCCACTAGGTTTCTAATGTTACCATTCCCATATCAATTCAAGCAGAAATGACGGAGAGATCAGTTGTAAAAAATTGTTGGTCGAAATTAAATTTTTCCGCCTATGGAATTTCCAAGTAAAATTGAGAGACAAAAGATGGTGCATATTTAATTATCATTAAACAAGCATGCATTGAATTTGAATTTTAGTGATGACTGACAATAAGTTTTTCAAAGCCTTGCAGGCTAAATTTCAAAAGAAAATTGTTGAATTCCCATCGGCCAAAAATTGTAATTTTTAGGTACCTTTTTTTAAAGCCGTATGGAAAGGTACAAATTGAAAGGTACAAAACATCATTTGAAAGCCAAATGTTTGGACTTTAGAATGGTGTAAGACTCAATCAAATTTTTCAAATATTTTTTAAGTTAGTACACCCCAAAATTGGATTACCTTATTTTCGATACACACTGTACAGTAATGTCACGATTAATGCAATAAACTAAAACAATGACTAAATGCTTTCACTTTTTGTTCACATTGGTACGTTAATGTGCTATTACTGGGTTCATACAATGTAAGAGCGGTAAAATTAAAGCATATTTCAAGGTCATATTTTCAATAGTTCATGGACTGGTAAAACCTCAAGTTGAATGAAAAGGGCGAGTGAACTGACCAAGTTTACAAAATTTGATCAAGAAAATTTAGCATTCAAAGACTTTCAAGCACTTCTTTATAATTTTACGCATTTCTCAGGCCTTGATATTTTTATTTCAAATTCATGGATACTCACGTTGCAAGCACATCCACTTATCCTCAAAATTTGCACACATGGTGGCTTCCCATTTAATATAATCAGGATCTGCTTTTATTCTGAGAACTGTTTCACTTGAGAAGTAGCGGATATTGTAGATTAACATTCCAAATGACAATCTATGCATGGGAAGTCTAAGACCGGTGCCATCTTCTTGTTGTATTCCAAGACCTTTGGCCAGGTGGTACAAAATATTGTGCTTCTTATTGTCTCTTAATACTCTAAAGCTTCGGCAGCAAAGCTCCAAAAAATCCATTGGTACAAATGCCTTATACTCTTCTCCACATTCAAGGGACAACAAATGCATGAATACATGTTGAATTAATTCAGTTTGAAGTTTGATTGTCATTTTTTATAACAAGGTTATGATGTTAAATATGATGTTCCCAAAGCAAGTATTTTGCTTTGACTGACGGTAAGGTGAATGACCAAACACTGGACATAAGGGTGTTGATGATTCTAATGGTTAAGAAACTGGTGTAGATGGTTCATCATCACTGCAACCAGGTGGTACTTTTTTTCCCCTCAAAATAATTAACACCTAGCTCTTCCTCAGCTTCATTCAATGTTTTAAACTTCTTTCAAATAAATGAGTTAACTTGGTGTTTACAAGCATTTCCTATATGAAACAAGATTATGTATTTTATGTTCTAATCAAATGCAATATTTCGTAGACAAAATACCAGCACAAAATGCTGAGTTTGCCAAATGTGTGTCAACCATCAATACATGCAGTCAACTATAGTATGTTGTTTCGATAATATGTATTTTGGAATAGTGCCTATTGATTTGCATATGAAACTCTTTCCTCAAAATATGGAAGTATGTAATGCACCAAAGTGCATTGTGCGTTCATGTTTCTATTACAAACAGGTACTGTACTGAGGTTCTGTTACTTGGTAGTCATATACAATTTGTAACTACAAAATAAATTATTTATACCCGATCTTTTTACTTTTCCTGTTGAATTTAAAATTGTTTCTGCACATTTTTTATTTCAAAAATTTGGGTCTTTTGTTGCAGGCCAGGAAAACGATTCGCTGCTATCCCCTGGCGAACAGAGGGCCACAAACTCGACCAAAGCTCGTCTTCATCATTAGGCCATTGTTCTGAGAGGACTTTTACATCCTATCAATATAAACATTTGTTGTTCACAAACTTGTAATAGCAGCAAAAAAACTCACCTCATATAAGAATGTGTTTCATATAAATACAATATATACTTTAAAGTACCACTGAGGTCAAAATTTTACAACCCCATTTTTTTTCATACGCATAAAGTACACACTCTCAAATATCACGTTGCCAAGTTCTAGCCCAATGTCTTGTATTGTAATGATGTAATGAAGAAACAAAGCTGCTCATTTTACGGCCGCCATTAAAATCCGCCATATTGTCAAGTTATTCTGTTTTGGCGTCTGTGACGTCATAGTCTCAACACAATCTGCGGCATACTATAACAATAATAACAAATATCATAAAGCAGTCTTATTAAAACCTTCTTTTTTCGGTTATGCCTTCGTCCCGTTCTTTTGTACAAGATTGCAGCAATGAATCTGATAAAAAGGCTGGAATCTCTCTACATAAAAGCTCTAAAGACGAATCTTTACGCAGAATATGGGTAAAATTTGTACAAAGCGCGCCAATTTCATTCCAGGGTCAAATACGGCAGCACATTTTATGATTTGTTCGGAACATTTCTCGAGCGAAAATTTCGAGCGCTTGTTTCATCTTAGTGGCTCAACAAGATGCTGTAAGTCTGGTGCTGTTCCCACTATATAGAAAAATCTCCAGTGGTATTATCGTCAAGACATCGCCGTAAGGTTAGTAATTTAAATATGCTGCGAAATCCACGAATAGGTCACAATTATGATTTCATGTTGCGATATTAGGTTATGTCAGAAATAAGGAAGAAATCTTTGAGCGCTACTACGGAGATCGATGATGTTTTTCCAAGTCCAGTTGAAGTCAAAAATAATGAGAAAGTGAATACTGTAAGTTCCATTTGGATTGTCTCTATCCTGAGTTTAGAAGGCACTGGTTCAAATGTTATGTTTCAGACTTCACAAGATACAATGGAAAACGATACTTTTTTGGAATGCACTGTCGTAAATGAAACTGAACACAAGGTGCGTAAAAATAAAAGTCATTTTTTTAAATTTACATGCCTTGAAAATTTTGCATTAATGACCTCAGATTGTTTGTGATGCTTGCCAAACGAAGCAAAACGAGATCCATGAGCTGCACAGAAAGCTAACAGAAGTGCATGCACGGCTAGCTGTCAACCAAACTCAGTGACTAAAAACGATGGAATCAATGGACAAAAGAACAACCTGCAGTTAGTAATTACGTTTGATGAATGTAATTTCTTCAGTTCCAACTCATTATGACATGCTGTACTTCTAGATGAAAAAAACGATGTAAATAGTCGGCAACAAGTTCTGGACAACGCCACTAAAAAACACGGTATTTATTTATGCTGGTAGTCGTAACCTGCTAGGAAAATATTCATCTATATAACCTAATATATGTATGTCCTGTAATTTTACCTTAAGATGATGTAGTTGAAGAGCTCATGGAAGACATGGATGAAATGGAAGTGTGCAAACATAACGAGGATGAAGATACGCAAGACTTATGGGAGCCGCAAACTTTGCAAAATGAGTGCAATGACAATGCCGATGACGACGTAACAAGCCGAAAACAGTAGGCGAGAAAGTAATTATATGTACTGAACAGCAACACATACGTTGAAAAACTTTCATTTTCTTTAGGATTAACCGCAGAACAACCAAAAGAGACGAGCCAAAAGGAATTGTCTTCCTTTCACACTTGCTTCTACTTTTCCAACATTGCCACAAATGTTTTGCACCAAACCCCAAAGTCGAAACAAGCCAATCTGGAACCATGTTTATTGTTGACACAACATGCAATGAGTGCAACGAAAAATTCAATTGGAAAAGCCAGCCATACCTTCTTGGAAAGTTTCCGGCAGGAATTCTCCTATTAAGCTTTGGAATTCTCTGTGCAGGCGCTTCTGTCACCAAAGTCCTCTGAATTTTAAGTATATGGGGTTACTACGATATGATGAAGTCACGTATTACAACCATCAAAGGCATTTTCTTTTTCCATCCATAATTTCGTACTGGCGCAGCTACCAAAAATCTATTCTGGACTCTTTGAAGGGGAAGGAAGTTGTGCTGGCTGGTGATGGTAGGCATGACAGTATGGGGCATTCTGCCAAATATGGGACATATACAGTTTTTTGCTGCACTTTTGGTCTTATTATTCACATTGTTTTAATCCAGGTAAGTGTTTAAAATGAAAAGCCTTCTGGATACTTGATTGGAAGAATGCTAGACCTAATACAAACAGAATAAAAGTCTCATGTAATATAGCCTGCTGGCTCTTTTTTTAAGAAAACAGGCTGCAAGCATGACTTAGTGACAACTTCTGCACTAAAGAATGTAACTTATTTAGTTTGCATACCTGTGTAGAATACTTGTTTAAAATTTGTATAACAAATTTTGAGATGATAAACTGCATGACTCACCAAGGCAAACCAAGTAGGAAGTAGCACAGCAATGGAGGCTCTTGGTCATCAGAAAGCAATCACTTTCCTTCTATCAACTGGCATGGTTATAACAACATTTGTCTCAGACCAACATGCAACCATAGCAAAGTGGATGAGAGAAACCTGTCCCAAAATCTGCAGAAATTTAGGAAATCCTGGCTGACCAACAGCTACGTTGTGTCTATTCAACAATCTTCGAGTCATCATTCTATACCCTAACCTATTTCCACTTCCTAGTAATTCTATTTCAATTGCTTGGCAAATTTGGTCAACGTTTGTGGGGTTACATTTCTATGGAGTCTCTGACCTTTTAATAATCTTTTTAGATGGCGAATACTTAAGTATATCCCATGAAAACATCCCAAAAACATTAGTATTTCATCATAAGTAATTCCCATATTGAAGTAATGCTTGATCAGCTCATCATAACCCAAGTTGCAAGCTTGAAGCAAACGTAAATAAGATGGTAAAACGCCAAGACACTTTACCAACAAGTTACAGGATACAAAACAAACTAATAGTGTTTTCAATTTCATTTCTCACCGTCGCAATTTTTCATCATTGAAATAATGTCGCTTTTTTGACCGCAGTTGTTAGAGTCTAAAACAGAAAGTAAACCACAAGTAGCACATCCGATCAAATCTCAGAAAGGAGATACAATGATAGTAGGAAAACAGATAAAAGTTCCAAGAGGTGGATACCTAAATATTTATATTGAAACAATGAAAACATCAGAGACACGTGAAATTAATTTTAAGATGCATGAAAAATTTTAGGACGCGCGAAAAATCTTAGCACTCGTGAAAATAATTTAGAAGGCGCGAAAAATTCTTGGACGTGCAAAAAAAATTTAGAACGCACGAAAATTTTTAGGACGCGCAAAAATTTTTAAAGCGCACGAAAATTTTGAGACACGCGAAAATTTTGGAAACGTGCGAAAAATTTTCAGAGGCGTGAAGCATATTTTGAGAAGAGAGCAACAACATGTAGGAGTAAAATTACATGGCACTAATACTGCTCCGTACAGATGTCTTGTCCTGTTTTTGCAGCGCTGTCAAATACTCAATTTTCAATCTGTAACAAAAAGGTTGGAGTAGCAATGCTTGTTTTCAAGCTCTTCTTGTAATCTCTGT
>JAODVQ020196034.1:0-14223 GCA_025400075.2 Phenganax stokvisi
CGTTTTTTTCTTGCAATGTATAATAAAACAATTATTGAATTCGGTTTTTGTGATAAGCAGAATGTATCAAGGTCTCGGTAAGTGTTATCAGCCTCGTCTACGGCTCGGCTGATAACGCTTACCTTGACCTTGATAATTCTGCATATCACAAAAATCCAATAATTGTTTATTATCATGAGTCGTAGTAAGCTGTTTTATGTACAGGGGCCGGTTGTGATCTCCACTGTTAAGTAAATTTCGTAATAATCATTTTTACAAAACTATATACTTGTGGCAAAGATGAATATAAAGTTTATAAGTTCACGGAAACCACACAAAATTTCACACTTTTTGCTACACTTCAAGGCCCAACGTCGCGGTGCTCCAGTCTAACATATTCACTGGTCGAATTCATATAGTCAAAGTAAATTCGAGAAACTAACTATACGTGACATTTATCACACATAGACCTAGAGCGAGGGGGATTCGGGGAAATATTACCTTCAGTAATGCTATCTCCCCGAATCGCCCTTGCTCCAGGTCTATATGTAATAAATATCTACCTTGAGATTTTGCATCAAACTGAATTTTCTGTTCGTTTGTTGAGTTATATAATCATTTTTACACCAACGTTCACAGCGCATTTCGGCAAGATGACTTCTGTACTGCGATAGCAATACGGAGGGAAGAAGGATACATTGTTCTTGATAATCATTGCATTGCTGAAATGCTGGCTGTTCGCTAATCTCGATGGCGGAGGCAAAACTATCCAAAGAGATGACGGATGGTGGCCGTGACGAAGAAGAACTTTCTCTGGAGAAATGCATTGGAATATAGAATCAGTGGAGTTCGTGGGATTCTTTTTAATGTTTCGCATTTATCAGCTTTATAAATTTTTAGAGTTGCAACCAAACTAACTTGAACAAGTATTCTGATTGGTGGAATATAAGAAAGAAATACTGTAGAACGAATCAAAAACACTGATCACATTAATCCCACGAAGCCAACCAGAAGACAAGTTCGTATCTGGTTGCTATTTCCTGGATTTTGACTTCACATGCTTTCGGCTACTATGACTTTACTACATGACTAGTGGGTCCCAGACAAGGGTAAAGTATTTCTGGTAACGCACAACATGCAAGAGTCTCACGAAAGCAAGCGTCATATAGATACTGTAACATATATACTGTAAAAGTAGGGACGCCAGAGTGCATTGTGTATCCTGACAAAGCGTTTTCGCTTTAAACGTCAAGAAAATTTGCTTTTATCTTACCCGCACACGGGTATTCTACGTCGCGTTTGCTGCTATCAACCCTGGCCTACGCTAGAGAGTTTGCATTTAACACTATTCTTCATTGAGCATCAACGATGGAAACAACCGGGTTGCAACATAATCAAGATGCAACTTACGCAGCTATGAGTAAAATAAATACTCACAATCCACTGTAGCAGGAGTAAAACGATGATGCATCACTTGGTAATCTTTGACGAACAAACTGTGAATCTTCTACACTATTACTGCACAGGGTACGATTAATCCCAGAACTGCTGGTGAAGACGGCCTTTTGAAAATTATCAGGAACACTCCAAGCAGTTTGTCCACTTAGCACTATAACATAAATACGACCATGAAACGAGCCACTATTCCGTGTTGTCATCTACTATACTCTAATGTACAAATATGGTCAGCTCTACTGTGAGTAGAACTGACTCATTAAGATTAAAGAAACCATGGATTCACCAGGGAAAAGTTTTTTCTCTACCTTTATCTCTGACATTGTTCGGAAACGTTTCATAAGATGGGATATTGGAGTTACAAGCATCTCCTTTAGATCTTGTTGTTCTTGAAGATCTCTGAGAACTCAATCTACGAAACCTTGGAGACCAGCTGCGTCCTGACCAGCTGTTGTGTCGTTGCACAGTCGTTGAACTACTTTGATCCTCTACAAACGCATCATCATCCTCGAAGTTCTGCCAGCCATCAGGACTACCAAACAAACGACCTTCCTTCTCCTCTTGACTAGCATCGAGATAATCAAGTTTAAAGAAGACAGCGCCATTGACGTTCTTCCCGAAGAAATTACAGCCCCCCAAACACCCGCACCGACCTTCTTTCCCACTACCATGTGTTTGCTGCCATAGAAACCAAAGACGACGACTCTTGCTGTCGTGAGTTTCCAAGAAATCTCTTTGGTCAGCAGCATTACAGCTGTCTTCTTCAATACAGATATCTGAGACAATAGGACCGGCATGAAGAGAAGCTGCTTCCAGCCAACTCGCTTCTTCTTGTCCCACTTGATTCTTGAGTTGATTTCCAGGATACAGAAGCACATATTGGTTTATATCAACCTTGTCAATGAACAAACTGCCACCAGTTTGAGTGTTCTCGCTATGCAGATTACACCAAGCAAAGCGAATAGGAGAAACCTACAACATGCCATGAAAGTGAAGAGCACCAATGTATTCAAAGTCCTACTATATAACATTTCAGAGCTGAGTAATTTGCGTGCCGGTTATCTTCGGTTAAAATATTATAAAGTCAAAAAGACACAACAGAACATTGAGTTACCTCAACATTACAACAACAACTCGTTTCAACAAGAGACAAATCAATTTCTTCAAGCGATACTCGGAGTATTTTGTACTTAAAATCGTCTTCTGTTGGACACATAATAGCCTCCCCAGCATTTTTGCTTTCTAAGTTCTCGCATTTTGATTGTGGTACACCATGTTGACAAATCTTAAGCGGTGAAGGGTCTTTCATGCCATTTTCTTCATCCAGTAAATGAAAGACAAACAATTCAGCCCAATTGGACACAGTCAATAACTAAATAAAGAAACACTATTATAATCTTCATATTGTTCATACACTTTCTTATAGTTCACGAACAATAAGCAGTTAGGCAGATAACAAGATTAGGTGACAGCTCTGACAATCTATAAGCTTTACATTTAAAATGAATAGAACCACACTGTATTATGTCATCTTTACCTGAGGAAGAGTGACTCTTCCTGAGAAAACTCCAAGTTGCAGCTCAAGTAACCAGGCATACTCCAAAGTCTCCATTTCAATAGGTCGGTTTTCGTCGGAAAACATTGCATGGCCGCGTAACTGTAGTCCCGAGAGATGAAGATAGCCCTGTCCAAGACGTTCGTTGGAAGAAGCTCTCTATAACAATACGTTTCATTAAGCCTTTATGTCGCTGGAATCAGATAAAATCCCTACACTTGTCAATCCGAATCAGCGTGAAATCAACATAGTTTTGTTGTTCAAGCAATCGATCAACTAGGGCCGTTTGTTCGAAAGGTGGATAGCGCTATCCACTGGATAGTCCATTCTCGATAATCGTAAAATTGGGCAAAAAACAACGAAACATTCGTATTGGCCAGCGAAATAAACTTAGCAGCCTTTAATCCATGAATATCTATCCTACTATCATATACAGCGAGAAATGGAAAATTTGCGAAAGTTATAAAAAGTCATTATCCAGTGGATAGCGCTATCTATCTTTCGTACAACCGCCCCCAGAAATATAGCTCCAAAAAATATCAAATCAAAGAATCGCTAGTATAATAACACTGTACAGTATATGACTAAAGCCAAATCAATCAAAAGTAAACTTTATCAAATTTATAGTATAGATTACACGGATCAGCACTGAGGCACTGGCCCTAAATATAAAATACATAAAATTCTAATATACCTGATAAGCTTATATCAATACAGTACAAGTAATATTATAGATAACACTAGCTAACTATCTCACCTCACTCCAGAGGAAAAGCAAATAATTATATATACATGCTCATTACTCAATTCATTATCTACATAATTACGGTTCGTTTGTCGACTGCCTCACCTTGATGCTGTCACAAGTAAAAATGGTCATGGGTGAAAGTTGAAGCTGTAATCTTGTTTCGGAGTAATTCTTGTGCATTTCAAACGTGAGGCGATCAGTTACAAGCAGAGGAGCAACCACATCTTCAGAACTACAATGCTGTGTAAAAGAATTCGAAGTGTAAATATAAGACAGATTGGCTCAGAAAAACGCTGAATTTTACTCGAAATGGATCGTCCAAGTGGACGAACGTCGACTAAAAAAAGGTAGAGGAATCGTAGGTCAAGGCGAAGTATATCTGCGCTGGATCTTTGTGCAGTGTGCATGTCTATATAAGCCTAGCCAATCCAAAACCCAAACCTTAGTTAGGGACTTTAAACATACACGACGACAAGGAGAAAACAAAAGAAGATTAGGCACTAAAACATGTAAATATAGTAAATATGAAAGCAAGCAGGTAACTACAGATTTTAAATGCTACAACATGGCTCTGTCTTTCAGAACAGTTGTACTAAGCAAGCCTATATTGGAAAACTACCTGCCACGGCGAGTCCTGCTGCTAAATCTGTAAAATACCGTTGTAAATATAGCCTTTACGACGGCTAAACTCGTGTAAAAACATCAATTATTGGCATTTCTTTTATACTGCATACTAAGTTTCATGGTAGATAGCCGTCGTCCTTGGCTGCATGCTGTTGCGTATGCTCAAAGTCCCTCTTACTGATGTATTGGCCGGCGCTATCCATGCTTCTCCCATCATACAAACTGCGTCAAGAATAAAATTGATAATTTTATGAAAACAAACAGACAAATATAAAACATAGGTACATGTACCTGAGTCAATTCAGCTCTGATAGCAGACAAGTTGACCAGTACGTTAGCTTCCATGGGTCGCAATGATAATTGATCAAGACCCTTAACGCTTACATCATCACCAACGACATCCTCTGATGTCACAGTACGCTTCATTTTTGACAAACTTCGAGCGTCAAATTCTTTGTAATGCTGATATGCTCCAAAATAATTTTCCTACAAAAACACACAACATTAATTACTTCAATAGCACATCAGCAAAGAAATATGGGCAGCACTATATGCGCGAGCAGATTAATGTAAAACATATTTAACATGCCTCTGAGAATGATTATGTAACTGCATTTCTGTACCATGCACGCATGATATCTATAACTCAAAATTCTTTTAAAGTTACCACTGTCGTACCTTAATATTGCCAAGTGCCTTCAACACCAGGCCTACGAGTTTGAAGGCGCAGGAATTCGCGTTCACTTCTACATTAATGACATCAGCTTCAAGTTCCGTTGGAAGTTGTGGTACATCACCAGGAGATAAGCGATCTTGAACATCTTGAAATGTCTCTCCAGGTATTATTGGATGATAAAGATAAGTAAGAATCACTGAGAGTATTGGTGTAGAGAACACGTCCAACCATCCATTTCTTAAATCAGTGTGTCTCCTCCATCCGCCACTCAGCTCATTTTCATCGTTATTATCACATGATGCATGTTCGTCTGTACTTTCAAGACCTTCTTGCTCAACGTTCGCTGACATTGAAGACCTTACACTCGGCGTTGACTTTCGATTTTCACCTGGAGATAGTGACAATAGACTGCGACGCAATGTGTTAGACTCTGGAATATGAATTCTTCCAATAAGACGTTCAACCTTTATAAAAATAAAATTCAGTTGACCAAACAAAAATATGGCGGCAAGACACTAACTCCTAGCCAATGCTGAACTTCTATCATACATCTGATGGTAAAATTTCATATTAGCTATATTGCAACAGGCCTTTAGCTTATACCATTTAACTATATGCCTAACTATCCATGCATGGCATAGTACAAAATGAAACAGTCATCTATTCTGATCGCTTCTAACAGGAAACTATACAGCACTATGTACTCACCTGAATAACAAACTTAATTTCCTCAATTTCTGGCAAAAAGTTTAGGTATGATATTATGAAAGAGAGATCCAAAGATTCGCCGCACAAAGCTATCTCAGCTAGAAGAAAAAGAAGCGATGCCAATTATTACTGCTAAGATTAACTAGAACATCAAGTAGGTACACACAAAAACCCTTTTTCAAGAATAAAATTACTTCATGCCTACAGGTGCGAATTATGTCTACATGTAGCAGAAAAGAAAAAACCGAGACTTATGAGGGAATGAAGCAATCGCCGCAATCAAACGATTGTAGCTGCTTCGAATATTTAGATTTTGATTACAAAGATCACACGTTCGAGTCGTAAACATTTTGCTTGTGAAAGGCAATATCAATTTCAAATGAAAACAGACACAGCGGTATGTTTTTCAAGCTTAACTTTCAATGAAAAGCAAGAAATGCAATTAAAACATTCATATGAGCAAACTAGACAGGAATTTTCCGCCCAGAATAGCCATCACGAGTTGAGATGTCATCAACACAGAAAATCCAGGCGGAGATTTAATATGGACAATACAACAGATCAATGTAGATGGACAAGAAGTCGGTCCGTTGACAAAATTTTAAATTTTTTATTTTAATAAGTTTTGTCAAAAGTTATTAGTGTGACAGGCGAAATAATCTGGACGTAATGTTCTCACTAAAATCAATCGCCCAGGGAGACTTACTGTTTTCCTGCCAGATAGTTGAACAATCTATCCAGTTATATTCGTTTGCCATCCAGATCATTTCAAAATCTCTCCACGCTATGTTCAAAGCCCATTCATAGGGAATGAAGGTGAGCAATTCTGAAGCAGTCTTAGTAGACCAGTCGTTCGTAAGACCTGAAAGGAATATTTAGCAACTCATCTTCTGTATATTTTGCAAGTACCAAATGCAGTCTACACAGAAACCAGGCATATCACAAATCATAGCCACCAACGTTTGATATGTAGAATGGATATACAATTATAGGGTGAGCAAAAGTTGGATTGGATCATGAACTCCTACGACAAACACTGTACATCATCTATCAAACACGAGGAGCGATATTGTGATACACTATACATATCTACAACGATGAAAAGTTCAAGCTAATGAAATGTACCTTGAAAGAAGAATTTGTGCGCAAAAATGAAATATACAGTTGCTCTGTGTAAAGTAATATCAGCTGACCAATGTTGGGTGTGGTTCCAAACACGTGGTATGGTCATGTTCACCGTGATCTGAATAAAAATTTACTGTAGACGGAAAACAATGGTATTCAAGTGTAAGACAATTCAACATGCAGCAATAGATTAATAGAAGAACATAGCAAACAACATCATAAGACAAACGTACAGGCGTGTGCACATAACATTTTAAAAGGCATGATGGCACGATTTCAGAAACGTACTGTAACATCAAAACTTTCCGTTGAAACAACTAGCCTTAACCCATACGAGTTTTAGATTAAGTCACGCACCTATTTCAAAGTATTATGCTATTATGTGAAATACCAGCCCGATTATTCAACACTTGAGTCAATACTTAAAATTAAACACGTAAAAATGAAGAAAAAAGAAAAGTAAACAATAAAATGAAAAAGGATAAAACTGAGAACCAACAAAATCCTGGTCTTTAAAGGCAGAACGATTAAAATAGAGTAGCATCCAACGTGGAATGAAAGGAAACAGTATCAAAGAGAAAATGTTGCAGTCTCCAAAATATAGCTATCAAGAACAAAAATGACTCACAGACTTAATTACCTTTACATCCTCTGCGTCCAATAGTTGCCGAAATTCTAAACTGGTTGAAGCTTCGACTTGCCGCAAATGAGCAACGACTGACGACATATAGCCATACTCATTTACTCGCCATGGTTGGTAGACCTGCGCATGTGAGCCAGTGCCAACACACAGATGAAGTGCTTGAGTTTCCTGTTTTCAAAATATGACCAACAAAATTATCAAGATGCGGAAGAGTACATTTTGCTATCTATTTTTTTGTTATGCTCGGCGTTTGAGCGTGTGGAATCAAACTTATTCTCTCAATCTTATAGGCCATAAAAGTCCATTAATACAAAATTTAGAATAAATTATCACAAACAGTAACTTTTGCTCTCAAACAGTTGCCATGCGGAAAGAAGCAAATAAAAAGAGAAGCTATAACCGAGAGGTTTTCTCATTTAAAATACCAAATGCATCAAATATGTCGTTCAATACGCGCAACTAAACAGCCCAAATATATTCACTTAGAAAGCATGAACGAGTTTTGACAAAACAAGTTTTGTATATCGCTTTAAAACAAGGAATCGTCGAACTTTTGACCTTTGTTGCATAACGTAACTTCGAAGATAACTTCAGAAGTATAACTTCACAATGGTATGATTAAAGTTTACCTGATCTTTGGTAAATAAAACGTCAAGCGTAGAATCACATTGAAATTCAAGTCTTATGTCCAGTCCCGAGTGCTCCCGGCGTTGCCCTGGGGCGAGTGCCTTGCTCACAATTTGCTCTTGATAGTCCAATGGGAAGAAAAATTTTTGCAGTTGCTCTCTACAGACAAAATTAATGAATTGGCTAAAACAAGCAAATTATGCATACCACAGCTAGTGATATAATCATAGACTACTTAGGACTAATCAAACTTGGCAAGACGTCACGATCCAATGTTCTAGCATGGCTCTCTAGCTCTCTTCATCCTGAATTCAATGTCCACTTTTGTTACAAGATGCATCGTTTCAACTGGATCGTGCGGCATATTTTCACACATGGCACATTACGGACGCAGTGTAGCTACCTCTGTCTATCAGCCCAAGGACCATAACTAAGCGATGTTGATTTGACAAAAGTAACATCAAGATTCCAGCAAGGATCGGTTTCTATAGGGCTTTCATTTGCAGCGTTTATTTCTGGCACAACACCTAGCAAAGAATTAGAAAAACTTTGAAAACAACGAAAGACTTTAAAATTAGGCTGTCCTCTCACAACAGTATCTTGTTTATTCAAGCATGCTTCTAGAAAATCTCGATTCGACTTCTAGTGCATGGGTTGGTACGCACAATACTATGTTTCTCCCTTGCTATTCTATACATACTACAACGAAATTATACTTTCTCGTTCTTGCACAATATCAAAACCTATGCACAGACATACAGAACTTGTGGCGATTTCCTCGATTAGAAAAGTTGGTTGATGTATGGAAATATCGAATAGATGAACTATATACACGAACAAACTACAAGAATATAGCCTGAGGCCATGCCAACCAATGCAGTGCTCTTACCCTACACTGCAGAGCCAGTTTGCCAAGAGCTGCCAACAAGTTTGACATTTTGCATGGGCAATACTCGCTTGCAGGCAAAGGTATAAGTTTCTATACGGCATTGAGCTCGATTGGCATTACACTTGAAGGTATTGTTGATTATGGTATCTCTTTGCAAAAGTTCTTGCTCTGGTATAAGCACGGGAAGGGAAATATCTGAGCTACAGATATTTACTTTACCATTCTTATACCTGGTTCATCTTGTAAATACGTGAGATGACAAACTTGGGATTGAAGAACAACAAAGCCTTCACCCATGTAGCGAGGAGGACTGAAAAACAACAAAACCCTGTTCATATATGAGACAAGAATGAGGTCAGTATGGTGGTGTCAGGATCGCTTTCACAGCATAATCTTCTACTGTTAAGCTAACAGTCTATTGGGAGAGTGTCTTAGAGTTCTTCCTTTGATGAGTAAAATCGTCTGGCGTTAAACAGAGTAAAAGTAGATTGCCACAACATGGTAACACTACTCAGCAGAAGATAAAAATTTTAAACTGATCAATGATTTCGTGAAATTTCATTAATAAAATACATATACGAAGATAATGCCAAAGGTTTTCTTAAAACAGTCAGTTAGTACACATGCATGCAAGCACATGCACGTTACCGAAACAGGGCTACGTCAGCACTTTCCAAAAAGCGCCGCAACAACTTGAATTTGCTCCAAGAACTTTCGTATTTTATTCCAATTAGGCAATTATCTTTGAAGGAGATTATAACTTGCTGATCACTCGTAAACGGTAAAATTCTATAGTCTCGTGAATCAAACCGTAAAAGCGTTCTCTTTACGCTATAGGAGGTTAGCTTGCTTTAGTTAACAAATAGATTACATTTAACCATTTTTGCTCAGTAACAGATACATGGATGATGTCAACGGGCAAGTGGTCAGTTTTTGTTCGTATCACGTTCTGGCGTACAAAAAAGAGAACGGCTAAATGTAATCTTCTTTTGTCAAATAGTAAACAAATCACAATGATAAACACGGAAAGTTCAAAATTTTCCGCCGGTTCATACAAAACAAGGGAATTCAACGACGTTATCCGTGTGACTGTTTAGCAATAAATCACTGCTCTGAGACTCTCTCCAACGTAAAGGCTGTTTAAAATACTTAGACAACAATGTTAAAGTTATGAGAGTGCATAAAATGCAGCGAATATCCAACATGCAGAGTCACTCACTCATCTCGATCGCCAATATACCCATTGCTAGGAGCTAACATAACACGAACATTCTTACAGTCACACGACACTTTGTGAGCAAATTGGTCCAATAATGAGGCAGGCTAGAATTAAACAACCGAATACTTCAACGTGCAACGATAAAAAATATCCGAGCATAGAAACAATAACTCATAAAGTAAAGACTGGAAAAGTTTTTTACCTTGGTCACCCTGTATATGGCTGTTGCACTTTCAAAATGAAAGCAGAGAGTTGTTTCAACCATTTTATTTCCAAATGCTACTTTTCCCTAAATAAAAAAGCCCTTCGTTATTCAGCAGTACTTCACTATCAAATGCCGCACAGTCACTAGCTCTAAATGCACAGTGTACGACCTAACGAGTCAATAAAACAATTAATGCGTAAGATATAATCCTAACATGTAATTATACCACATTATAACAACTTTAACGAAGCTTTCTAATATTCTGGGCCACATGCATGGATATTCAAGAAATATCTCTATTCTTCATAGACTTGAACACAAATTATACTACGATGTACTTATTATATTATTGTACAGACTTTATTTCACTATTTCTCAATAAATATGAATGAAAACAAACTTACTGAATTAATATCAAATTTGATAGCTGGAATAAGATCCCTCCAAAGGTACTTTCCATGGCGATCCGGTAAAATCTCACTAAGTAACACGAAGCAGGAAAACCATTTAAAACAAACGTTTTGTGAATTATTTTTATTAGTTTTAACTACGGTATAGCGAAATAAAATGAATAGTAAACCAACGTAAAGCTGTAAATTTCGCGGCACTGCGCATTGTCGATTTTTTCTGTGCAATTGAAATTGACTTGAAAACAAACTACAAGTTGAAATACACTTCACAGTTTTGTAAAAACACACTCGAATTGCGGGAAAGACATCTTACTTTCTTGTTTCATCATCATTTGAATTTTCAGACGATTTATGGGCATCTAGAACAAACGTAAAAAGATACTTCATCAAGATGAGCATCAACGAGTACGGGTGCCAAAAGAAGAAATCGTATGATTCAACGACCTCGTGCAAAACACATTCACAACCGTCAGACAATTTTTGCGACTCGTTTTTCATAAAACGAATGTTACTTCAAAATGTAACACGCCAAAAATGCAATCCTTGATGCAAGAATGATCAAAAAAGAAAAGAGCTTGCAATTGGACTTTACTAGAGTCGCGAATACAGAGACGAAATTTACCAACAAGATGTAAATACTTCTGAGGTAAACAGCTCTATGAATATGAATAGAATTAAGAATATATGCTGTATAATTACTGAACTTATCTAAACTTCATAAATTGTGCGCATCAGCATGTGCCGCAAATGCATGGAAGAAAAAGAAAAGTATAACTAAAAGAAGTTAAATACTATGTACCTCCGTAGCGATCTTTTTTGTACAAGTCTTGCAATCTGTTATATAAATCAGACCTGCAAAGTGGTAATTGTACACGTTTACCTGAAATACTGAAAGTAACGACATAAAAGATGCAAAAGATACAGGAGATAATAATATTGTAATACAATAATATTGTAGCTAATACAATGACAATGTACCACACTATTCACCTGTTGTACACATGATATTCGAAGCCATTTAAAGAAACTGACAGGCGACAACAATCGCTTTCGGGTTTCTCCACTGTAAGGCGACAAAAAAACACAGTAGTATCTACACAAAAGAAAATGTCCCGCAGCAAAAGCAACTATAATTGCAGTTGGCGTAATTTTTAGGGAAAACTATGCGGGAAGCATTTGTATAAAACATAGTTAAAGTTGACTATAGTTTAGGTACTAATATCAACCAACCAGAATCGCCAATGCAAGATTTAACTATTTTTTACTACAAATTGTATTTTGTAATTGTTAGTCTAGTGTCTGTAATTTGTAAATCGTTGTAAATCTCAAATTCTCAATCCACGTCCCTCTTGGAAACCAGCTTCTGCTGTAGGGGTTAGCGTAGTTAAATAAAGTTTTTACTGACTACTTACTACTATCAAGTTAAGTGCTGCACCATAGCTGCAAAGGTGCGGCGCTAAATCAGGAGCGTTTTCTCATTCTGAGTGCGGCGCTAAACTGGGCGCTTCGCTAAAACGAGCATTTGCGGTACTGGGTTTTACATTATGTTAGAAGCACAAAGGCGAACGTAGGTTCAACTAGAAACCTCAAGGAGACTGCAAAGTTTCAGAGATTTAACAGTGTTTTACCCGCCAGACTCTGTTACATCCCGGCTATTAAGTATTACTCATGCAAGATAGCTGCGAGTGAGTCTATGTCTGTCATATACTTGCATGCACCACCACAGCACTATACATGACAGCGACCATGCCAAACTCTGCACATCTAACTACCCCCGGACACCCTACTTCAGTATGCATATTATAACAACGCTCTTTTTCTAGATTACGATGGCGTCATCGCTATCTATATTTATACGTTGTACACTGCCGAATAGTATTTGAATGCTCAGGCCTGTAGCTGTCTAGTGTAGAGACTGCATTAAAGCTCCGTGTAGTATCCGCACTTTTTATCGCAAACTTAAGTTATTTATAGATACTTAGCCAAGTGGTTAACGATTACTGTATAAGCGGATAACAAGACACATGTCGGTACTATTCTAGCTCCCCAATAGCACTTTTCAGATGATTCTCATCAACCTAGATGTTTGTCGTTGTTTTTAGTTACCGGGTAGCTACATGTTGTAAA
Source organism: Phenganax stokvisi (assembly GCA_025400075.2). NCBI lineage: Eukaryota > Metazoa > Cnidaria > Anthozoa > Malacalcyonacea > Clavulariidae > Phenganax > Phenganax stokvisi. The sequence continues at coordinate 12,991 of JAODVQ020196034.1, forward strand.
AAATATACCAGGATAGCAAGAAACGCCAAGAATCTGCTTTATTGAACTGCAAACTCCAAAATTTTACAATCCATGACTAAAAGACTATGTCACACAAAGCAATTGAGTGGAGTCGCCAGGGAGGGGACTGGGGGGGACACGTCCCTCCACCCCCAGTTAACCTAAATATCACTTTTGAGATTCTCCAAAATCAGTTGGGAAAAGAGGAGGGGAGTACGCTAAAAATGAACAGGCTTTAAAACATCCATGGCCACTAAGGAAAATAACCTGGAATAACAACTCTTGTAATCAATGCTAATAATGGATTTAACATAAAGTATTGCCGATAATCTTTAATTAAACTTGCTAGTTTTTGACGTTTATCAGTTATACTCATGACGTCATCACTTTGTCCCGTCCGGCCATCCCCCCCCCCACAATTTCAGGTCTGGCGACGCCACTGGACAAGGTTAACGACTTAATGCTTAAACAATCACATTCTCTGGACAACTTAAGAACACACATGTCAAAATATTTCACTGATATTCTAGGCTCAAAGCTCTATTGTACTAATCATAGATACACATATTTAAACTGAAATAAGGCAATTAAGTTGTGGATAAAGATTAAAAATTTAAACTGTTACACTATCAGAAAGACAAGGCGTCGCCAGGGAGGGGATTGGAGGGGACACGTCCCCCCAGTTTTCCTAAATATCAGTTTTAAGATTCTCCAAAATCAGTTGGGATAAAAGGGGGGTGGTACGCTAAAAATGAACAGGCTTTGTGTCTACTGAGGAAAATAACCTGGAAATAACAAAGCTTGTAATCATTGCTAATAATGGATTTAACATAAAGTATTGCAAATCGTCTTTAATTTAACTTGCTAATTTTTGATGTTATCAGTTATACACATGACGTCATCACTTTGTCCCGTCCTGCCTTCCCCCACGTTTCTAGGTCTGGCGACGCCACTGCCATTGACTTGTAAATGCAAACTTTCCCGACTATGATTATTAATTCTTTATATTTCATTACAACGCAAGTTTAAAGCTAGACTACAATACATCTGCAAAAATCCATCACCGACTATTTTAAATTTACTTGACTTCAGTCACAGATTTTCGCTGCATTGACTTAGCCCAAAATGTGGGTTTACATGAAAATGCGGAGTGCCGGAGTCATGAAAATGCGGAGTCATGAAAATGCGGAGTCTTGAAAATGCGGAGTCATGAAAATGCGGAGTTATTTTTTT
>JAODVQ020196139.1:0-30256 GCA_025400075.2 Phenganax stokvisi
TGGTAAAAGATTTTCTTAGTTCAAACTTTTTTGAAATTTTGTCTATAAGGTTAAAGGTCCATTAGCTCTTTATAAAATGTGGCACAGAATAATAATAACTCGAGGATTTCCTGGGATGAAAATTTCACCATGGACGCGGAAAAGAAACAGGAATTGAAAAAAAGTGCAGCGCAAAGTGGGTGGCAGGATTATATCAGCTTCCTAAATGTGTAAGTTTATCGCATTTTTTTCCGATGCTTAAACCCTGCAGTTCGAAATTCTTGCAGTTATAAGAATGCCTTCGTTATGTAGTGCTGTCTTTTTTTTTCAAACATTTGTACCGTATACGAACACAATTCATGAATTATGACGTATGACCTGACTCATGCAGTGTATAGTGTATGGAATTTCTAGGGAACTAACCTTTTGTAACTTTCTCAACGAGAATGGAACATTGCCAACCCAAGAGTAAGAACATTTTGGGCATGAGTGAGAGGCATGTTGGTATCTTAACATGATGGTTTTTAGAATCGATGCAAATGGTGTCACTCCAATTCCGCTGGATATCAAAACTGCGTGCTCAGCTGCAGAAAAGTCTGTAGATGGTGTTCCATAAGGACCATTTAGGTAAATCTGGAGCCGGAACAGAAAATGTTTATAGTACTGAAGAGAAGAATTGAACAAGTGAAGAAACAATTTCTTACCAATAATTTGTTTTCACTTGTTACGGAATCTCTTTTTCCTTTGGAAAACTTAACCAATTGTACTTCTTCTTTTCTGTTAATTTTCTTTCTCACACTTCTTCTTAGAGAACTAGTTTTAGCTTCAAACACGACCTCGCGTAGTTCACCATCTTCTTCATCTTCATCTATAACGCCCAGTCTCTTACGGCGAATACTTCGGGCTCTTTGTTCGCGAATCAACAATTCATCATCTCTAAAGTGGATTGAGGTATATAGATGATATTTTAGACATTCTCTACTATAAATACGAGAAGAGATAAAGTGCCGAGAAACTATTGATGACATAGCATACTTAGGAGATAATCGTGTTATAGAGAGAGACTGCAACAGGAGTGCCCCAACTTTAATAGTAACCGAACTTGGCTTGCATACTGTCAATTTTTCGTTGAAAGTTTTTGTTTTAAAGTTAAACTATACAAGCAGATAGTTAAAACGTTGAGAAATTAACCATTATTGGAGTACCACTTTGTAATTTACACCGTTACGTTAATGTGCAGCAGTAAGGATGTATTTAGCATTTACCTTTCACTTTCTCTTGCTTTAAATGTCTTTTGTCGTCTGATAGCTGTCCTCTTTAGTGATCTTCTTTTGCATTCTTCTTTCTCTTCTTCCTCGTAATGATCGAATAACTTCTTCGTCCACGTTCCCACTGCACGAATATGCAGCCAAATGTTACTGGACTGTTCTGGTGAACTGCTGATCGTAAATGGATGCCATTCGTATTTTGCTATCTTGGGAATATTTACCAATACGTAGTCTCCTGGTTTGTAGTGGAAGTTTGGAGGTCTCTTAATGACCAAGTGGGTTACCTACAAAATGACAAAATAGGAAATAACCTGTGATTCACGTCCTAGAACTGCATGTTTATAAAGCTGATATGAGAACAAATCTGGTTTCCTCACCTTTGACGGATACGTAATTCCTTCTTGAATGACTGTTTTACCATAGCGAGCTCTGTTCACAAACCTCACGCTCCATAATCTTTCTGCCAGGTAGATTAACGCTGGACCAATAAACCATTTCCAAAAATTCGGAGCATGAAGAATTAACAAAGTCCACCAGACAACGTATAAATGATGAGACACGTAAAACAACTATCAAAATAAAAAGATGTGATCGTTTTACCTCTGATTACAAGAAACTTGCTCAGTAAAGGGTTATACAATCAGAATTTTAGATACAGCACCACAATGCACTACTTAAAGCTTGTCTCGCACCACTATGACGTGTGTACAGTCATCATTGTACATTGACCAACTAACCTCAAAATATCCCTTTTCTCTCACAAATGGTTGGGATAGAACAAAGATAATTCCAAGAATGACTAGAAGTAAAATTCCAGTAATTCCAGCTGAACCGCCAACCCAACCTTCGGGAGTTCGTAACGTAAATATGTATTCCCAACCTTCATATTTCGTGGAATTTTGCGTGCCCTGATGCATTGCCACTGCAAAGAAAACGATGTTATAGAATAGATGCAAGCATTTGGTGAAGAATCAGAAGTGGAGAACACCCATTTCGAGCAATTGCTAAGTGACAAGCACTGTTTGTTAAGCTACAATAAATGTTTTTTAGTTGGCTGTCTATGACGAGAGTGACCGTTTCTACTTCTTTTTGTATATGTGTATTTCATGATAATGAAGGAGTGTCAGAGACTCCTCGACGTACCGTATCTTCCAAGATGTCCAAAACAATGCAAAACAGACAAAATAAAGATAATGACAGCAACTGCTTTATGGAACTGTATATGTTGATCAATAGGAAGATATTTTCCACACCACGTAGAGCGTAACCACGTGAGAGAACTTTTTAACATCAGTACTAGAATAAATACACTGTTAAAGTTCAAACACATGCCATGCGAGCGAGCAATGATCACCCAAACACTCTCGTTCCTTCTTTGAAACACAATCCAGATAAATAATGCTGCATTCACCAAGAAGTAAAAGGCGACTGCTGTAACTTTGGATGGATTTTGTTTAATGTAATTCCAACGAAGACGTTTTGGAATGAAACGAAACAAGGATTTTTCAACTTTTGGGGGAGGTGGTTGTAGGAGGTGCCCAACACTAAAATTTGGAAGCAGCCAATAGTTAGTAATTTTTCATTGAAACGTTTTCGATATAAATGTCTTACAACGGGCTTTTTCTTGTGCAGTTCGGTGTTAAGTGTGGTGCCAGAACTGCACTTTTTATTAAGGTCAGAGATCATCAATATGTGTAATATCTTAATCCTTTATACATGTACGTACCTGACGGACAAGTTTTCAGCTACTCCAGGATATTTTGAAAGAAAATCTTTGAATTCCTCTAGCCCAATAAGTCCTTCATGTTTTGAATCGACTTCTTCAAAGAAAACTTCCATGAGTTCATCCACCTGTTGATCATTCAACCTTAGTTTGCTTTCCTCAAGACCAGATAGGAGTATCGTTTTCATTTCTTCACGATTCAAATAGCCATTTCCTGGATAAAAAATAAATAATAATGCAGCAAACTAAAGTATGTTATTGTATACGTACGTATATATCTGTCTCCATGATGAATTGATGAAGCTGCGACATTCACAGTATGACAAGAACTCTGTTGCGCCTTTAGCTTTTGGTGCCTTGCCCAAAACTGCTGCTGCGATTGCATGACCGTGGCCTACATTGCATTGTTTCGAATTTTTTCCGTATGACCATGCATGTTGTTTGCAGCATGACTCATTGAAATAATTTGCAGTTTCAAGCTTTATCAATCTTACCATCCAAGTCGTAGACTCGGAATAAAAATGTCAGTTTATCCGGAACTGTTCCATTCTTTAGAAGTTCCAGTCCTTCAATAAGTTCCTTCATGTCGATTTTCCCGTCTCCATTTTTATCAAACAACTTAAAAAATCTTTCAGCAAAAAATACCTATAAAAACAATAAGAGAACCATGCAGATTCTGCGGACCGTCGTCCAATGTGTGTGTATCTCAGTCTAAATATTCCCATGTTCGTGATAGTCACACACGGAGTTACAAGCCCACAGTCAAAAAGAACATCTACATTTTTTATGCACGTAAACCATACTTGTAAACATTTCCTACCTGCTCTAGTTGTAAAGTTTCTTTGAATTGCTCGAAGGTAATTTTGCGTCCTTGTAGTGAGGCGACGTTGAAATGTTGCTCGATCCATTCAAACCATTTTATATCGGTTGTTGCACTACAAAATCAGATAGTGATGAAGTGGATCAACGTGAGAATATGTCATTATATTTTGAGTTACAGAAGTCATTGCATATTTCATACAAATTGGTACTGAGCTATGCAATCACTCTGAGGTCGGCTGAAGATTTATATCATGGATAACATGGACTGTAACAATCACCATATCACCCAAATTAATTGATACAATATAGAAATACATAGCCCTATATTGTAGTCACACATCGTAGTTCCGCGGTGGAGTCTGTAAACGGCCGATTTAGAAAATATTGTGCTTAATATTTGCATGCTAAGCACAATCAAGCTGAGCAATTATAATATGGTATGCGGAATTATAATTGGGATTATATATTGATTCATGCCATTTACCATTCCAATCTGTCCAGACTTCCAATGAATTCGTTGATATCAATCACTCCATCAGAATTGCGATCAAGAAGACCGAACAACTTTTCCGTGAACTAAAGAAAAGTAAAGAAAAAATTGAGAAAAAGGATATTACAGTGAATGTATACCATATGCAAATGTGTGGCATCTTACCGTTTTGTTTTCAAATGCTTGTTTGAAATCTCGAAAGCGAATCTCACACGTTTCGCAGCAATAATTTTTCTTGAAATAATTTGTAAACCATTGAAGTGTTTTCTCGCCATTAGTTTTGCCACTCTTTCTAAAGATAAAAGAAATCGTCTTCATTTAGGCCTTTCACTACTAGCAGAGCTAGCTTTACGAAGAAAGACAACCTTCACCTGTTCTTAACTTTTTACTTAGAGGACTTTCCAAAGAGTAGTTTGAAAAGCAACCAACTGGACAGTCCTACTCCATGTTTAACTGTAATGCTTTTGTCCATTTTCGAGCAGTTTCATGATCTGAAACTATTGCGAATTCGTGGCATATTTATAAACACTTACACCATAAGAAGTCGAAGTCCTCCAATGAATTCCTGAATGCTGATATAGCCACGCTTTTCTGTGTCAAATAATTCGAACAAATTTTGAACGAAGTCCTGTAAAAAAAAGTAGTCTCTAGTTTATGGACACAAACGTTATAGCCTTAAAGTCTTCACGTTTTTTCAGGAAATCCAGTTTTCTGTCTGTCTACCACTTTCGTAATCTAACTTAACAGCATAGCAAACCATCTTTACCTCTATGTCATGCGTTGCTTTAATAAACAACAATTTATCAATCACTCCATTGTTTCCAACTGCATCAAAAGCTTTTCCAAACCAAGTTGATCTTCGGTTGATCGTCTTAGTATCTCGTCTCACTGGGCTGCTCAAAGATACTCGACTTTGACCCGGAGCAGGGATCTGAACAGAAAGGCGGTTTGTTCGCTTCTGAGGCGTCATTTCATCCAATAAGTTTTCTATGTCAGCCATTGCATCTCTTGCTGGTCGACTAAACTTTTCACGAAGATTTGGACAATAGGAAGATGTGGAGTGACATGAACGATGTCAATGGAGTGTAATGCTGTTAGTAAATCTATAATAAAGGGATGAAGATAAAATATTTTAAATATCTTTTCAGTTCCGGGTAATTGGGAATACTGAAGACAGGACAATAAAGAAGGCTGTGAGCCAACTTTGTCTATTGTGACATGTCAGATGGCATCACAACCTGACTATCAAAAGTACCAAGACAGGAAAAGTGTACACACATCAAGTATGGATTGTCAATCACTATTATGTTAGAGAATAATGAAAGACGTGCTGAAAAACAGTCTTTTGTGTTTTAACTTTTCATGTACATCTACGACCTTGGATACAATTAGTGTGCAATGCAGATTTATGTCTTAAGAGATTGTGCTCCATAAGTTAGTGACTGCATCTCTATTGCCAGAATCCTCCGCAGATTTACATAATTTAGAATTGCAAGTTACAAATGTTACTACCGCCAGCAAGACGTCAGAGTGTAGATGATTGGCTTTCAGCCTCCAACTTATCAAAACAATTGTACAATAAATCCTACATTAAAGAGGGCTATTTTCAATTTCAATTTTTTAGCTAAATTAATACTTGACTCTTTATAGGCTTAAATGCTTATTCGTATAAGCAAAATCAGTTCGTGATTTTGTTATTTGTTTTAAATAAAGTGCAGTTCCGTTGATTGTAAAATTAGTTATTTTGCCCAAATGTTAAAAAAATATAGGATAAAATTTCACTTTAATTGCCAAAGATTTATTGTTTTTTGGTGTTTTAGCGGAAGGTTTTCAGGAAAACATAAACATAATTTGTGAACGAACGAGTTAAAACAATATCTCAAATATGTAACAATTATAACAATTATCGGACACGCGCTGTGATGAAATGTTTCAGCAGGGATCAGTTATACCAGTAGAACAGTGATGATCAATTGAATTGTAATATTTGTAGCTGAGAATTGGAGTTTAGAATGCCTATATATGGTTGAATGTGATTTACCTTGCAGCGTCTGACGTGTACAAGTGCATTTTCATTATCGCAAGATCTTACCAAGTACCTTAAAATTAGACTGTCATAAAAGTATCCAATAAAACCTTAAATAGAATTATTTACATTCGAGAGACGGATTCTAAATAACCATGATCTGTTTGCTTGAACTCTTGCCACAACAGTATTTTATAGAATCGGGATGATTTGAGTTCCAGGTAGTTCCAATAAATCATCGATAATCCTGGTATCAACGTTTCTCGTTAGTGTAATATAGATAAATCAGATATGTGATAGTGTATACCTGTTTAATATGATATGCCACAACAGTAATTGTGTTAATACTTTTTATTAAATATCTTGGATTGTTGTGAGATATCCGAGAGTGGAATGTCACACATGGTTGCATTTTTTTGCTACAGTGTGAGACAGAGAAAGTAGTTGTACCTTAGTATACGTATTTCATTGTAATGCTTTTATTTTCTAAGTATCTAACGATAATATATTGTCTATACTGGAATATTTAATTTCAAAACATAAGCCATGCAGAGAATCACGATCAACAATAACAATTTACGAGTTAAACTGACCAAGTTGCCACAACGAAAGTCAGTCGTGACTGTAAGTGTAGGACTAGTGCCAAACTCTCGGCTGACTACGAAATTAGGTATCACGACTTCGGCACACTATTTCATAATTAATGCTAAAATTCTAGTCTCTTTGTCTATCAGTATGATTCTCATTTTCGCAGTTAAAGGTAAATCCACGTTAAATCCCATCAAATGCGAGACCCTAGGAGCAACCTTGGTTAATTGTGACACTTTTCTGCTGGTGGAACCAAAGCTTGTTTCAAAACTAAATGTACTTTCTAAAAACAGTTTTACCTCTTGAATTATGAAAGACTGGACGTATTGAAGCTGGCTGGATCGAATCACGTACGGTGCTTCGGATTACAGGATAAATTTGCTTGCGCACTCCAGTTTCTTTTGATTTAGCTTCAAACAACAATTCTCGTCTTCTTCATGTTTTCTTGTAGTTGTTATTCATGACTTAAAGCATTTTCAGGTAGATCCAGCTTCTTAAAAGGAACTGTCAAATATTTGTCCACCCCCGCTATATAAAGAAGGCAGAGTTATGTCGCCTTGTGTCTGCAACAATTACGGGCGTTTATAGTTTCTTTGAAAACTTCAATTGCGCTCTTGTCTTAACACTTTCAAGTTTTGAATGGTTGCATTTGTCTTGCATTCGGTAACGTCATTGTCTTCTCGAAGTGTTTATTCAATAATGGTTTTATGTACACAAACTGCAGGATATTTTAAATCTATCTCCATTTCTTTTATCACAATGATACGGGTATCAAGTATCAGTTCTACAAATACCAACCTGACCTTAATTATTCTAATTTTAAAGTGGAATTTGAGGCATGTCGGATTATTTTGAAACTATAAAAATACAGAAAAAGAGAAACAAAGTGCGGACTGGCATAGAAAATATCGTCCTTCCGCCAGAAAAGTGAACATTTTGTCAGTTGTGCAAATGTAACATCTATTGCTAAAAGTTGGCATGCATGGTAACTATAATTCGATAAGTTTTCTTAATTACACTACAGTAAATGCAGGAAATGTTGATTTTTACCTTTTCTTTTGCGGCTAGATTCTGAACTAGTCACCACCAACCATGCTCTTCATGAAAGAATAAGCGCACCCGGGGCTTCTGTTCCGACATAAAGCACGTTTGCATTAGCAGACGAACAAAATGTCACAGGTATAGTCTTCTGCGCGTATCTGCCTTGATTGTATATATTTCTGTGTAAGATGTAAATTCACTAAATTGTATTATTTTTTATTAGCCATACCACTATGGACATACTCATTTCGTACTACTCGTAGCCCAACCAGTTCGCTGGGTGGGCTTTCAAAAACTTAAACTTTGCAGTATTGTGATGGTGATTTAATGTGGTTTATCCGTAATATATATAGCACATTGTCTTCTCCTACTTGTGGTGCAATGATTTTCCTGCGAACCGACGCATGCGCAAACGAAATCTGGAGCGTTGTTCGATAGTTGGGTAGTGAGTAGTGCTATTCACTGGATAGTGATTTTTAACGTTCGTAAAATTGGGCAACAGATGCCAAAACTTGCACTGTGGTCAACGATATAAATATTATACAGTTTAACCTATAGATATCAGTCGTAATTTTATGTTACGATCAATGGAAAATTTTCCGAAGGCTACGAAAAATCATTATTCAGTGGATAGCACTGCCACCTTTTAAACCACTGGCCCCGTTACGCTGTTGTAGAGAGGGATAAGAACAAGTCACTGGCGCCCTACGGTGCATTTTGATCAAATCTAATTCAAAAAACACTTAATTCACTAGCTTAAAAGATACGGTAAATGCTTTTCCAAAAAAGCACGAGAAATTTAACCATAGCAGAAAACATACGCCGAAAATCAACATGTTGTAAACTCAAGACAAAATATTCCAGTTTGACAATGAAGTTGAAATGGAGTCGAAATATCACTCTAAATATTCTGTCCTGTTCTTTAACAACTCATCTCTTGAGTTTACAAGATATTGATTTTCGGAGTTTGTTTTCTTCTATATTTCGCAAAATTGTCTGCTGGAAAAGGGTTTTGGATTAAATTTAACCATACCTCTGGTATAGTACTTTTAACCTTCAACTATTGAAAATAAACCTGTGTTCCAAGCTTTTTTCATTGAAGAAGTATTGTAGTTGAACCGGGTTACTCTTAGTATTAGGTTGGGACTATAACTTCTTGAAAAAATTGTACTTCAAACATGATTTAGGCTACCACTACTTTACTAAAAACGAATCACTGTACTATACATTATAGTCTATATAGCAAACAGTTACAGTCTCCGTATGAAATTATATTTCTCACTGCGTATGTACAAATGAGATTAGTTTAATACACGTTTACAACATGTTGTTGGGATCAGTTTCACTTCATGTCTATTCGCTGCTACAGATTTTACTTCCATTGATGCAGAGTTATATAGTTATAATTCATATTAAACAAATCCATCTCGAATCAGTTGAGAAATATTCATTCTCAAAGGACTATAATTCCTGGTAAATCCATCAGAACCTTTCCTGACACTAATTGCCTCCCATCTCCCATTTCGTTTTGACAAGCTGCACATAATTATAGACTTGTAATATTCCAGATGGCTCACTTTATCACTACACAATTGCTTGTCAGGAAAATTGACATCATAAAATTTGAGCCTGTAGTAAGGATACTCGGCAATAGAGGCTGCAGCCCATGCACTCAATGTAAACACTAACTTATCTACATGATGTGGAACAGACTTCAAGTTCACTTTGACTTGATGCCGACCTTCTCGTGAATAGTAATTCATGTCAGCAGGACCAGAGTGTTGAACTCCAGGGCACATTGCCAAGGAAGGACGTCGGTAGTTGATGTAACCAAGATCGTGACTGCCACTGTAAACCAACACCGAAACATCCAAGTAGTCAAAACGACGGCCAGGCGGTAATCCCCAATAAAAGTCAAACACAACATTATCCAGCTCATCTGGCACAGCACAGAGCACAACAATAAGATGCACTGTGCTATTTGCTGGAACTTTATGGTCTTTCAGTGTCAGCTCTCTGCCCTCTTTATTTCTCACCTAATTCAAACAAGTCAATGTTTTAATTGAAAGAAAATCTACTGCAGTGCACAGTGAATCTATAATTAATTTAATTGCAAATTTTCAATCACAGAATACTCAGTATGTACATCTTCAGATTGTAACATTGGTCATAGCAATTAAGATGTACTACATTGACTATAACAGTTTCAAACATAATTACCTTCAATTCTGTGCTTTGGTACACAAGGCGTTGTTTTTCAGGAGAAGTCTTAAGCTTAACTTCCACTTCTTTTTTCAGCCATGATATTTTCTTGAGTGGATCATATGAGAGAGTTGCAGACTCCCCAGACAAGGTTGTCACATGAATGTTGCCAGTGACAGCAGATGCAGTCTGTAGGTGATAGTCATCATCATTATTCACTTCTGGTGGAAATAAGAAATCCAGAGTCTCCAAATATTCCTGATATACTTCATTCTTTTCTGTGACTGCACTTTCACATTGCGAACATTTCTTATCACGCTTCACAGATGCTACTGCGCACTAATTGACACAACAAAAGAACTATTTTCTAAACATTTTTGAATTTTTTCGTTGCATGAGTAGTCACCACCATTTTTTAAAGCAACATGAATTAAAGCAACATGAATTAAGGACCCAGGGATTCCCAAGGATATAATCCTGCCATTCCTGAGCAGGATGGGGTGGTATCTAAGATCCTACTAGTAACAACACCTGGTAACAAACGTTTACATGATGCCCTCATCTTAGTGGGATCCCAAACCCAAAGTAAAATATCTAGACAAAATCTTGGCAAGACCGTGTGAAAAGAAATTCTTCACATAACATTCTATCGAAGGCTGGCCACCAAGCTAAGTTGTACACACATGATGATTGACACCTTGGCTTAACTAGAGGCAGTCATTGGATGAAACATGTTTTAGACCAGCTCATGGGTCTTTTCAATACTCACATCAAGACAGTGTAGTAGTGGATGGTCGCAGTTCTCAGTCAGGGTATAAAATGGAAACTCTTTTGACAGCTTATTCTCTTTGCAGAGATGACACCTCATGATGACCAAAATATTGAACTACTTCTACTTTCGCAGTACAACAGCAGTGGTATTCGATTGCTCGCGCAATAATCAGAAATATGTTTACCGCACGAACACAGTTTAAAAATAATGAATAAATAATCAGAACAAGTTCTAAGAAAAACCGTGAAACTCCAGGTATTCTCGCACAGGTATCCCAGTCGCTCAATCCCCAAAGTGGGATTTGCGTAAAACTCAAAGCTGTCGTCCCGGATTTTGATTCTTTATTGTATTCTTTCTTCTCATGTGGGGGAAAGTTTTCTGTGTATTTTGAGTCGGTGAATGTGCCGCAGGCGCAGAGTCTGCGAAACAAACAGCGAAAAACGGATATCACCTCTGGCACATGGTCGCATGGTGGTTTTACTTTCACAACGCTTTCGCTGTGTTCACCTGGTTTCACTTTCGCAACGCTTTTATGACTGATGTCTGTAAGCAGTTTATTGCTATCCTAAATTCTTAAGACTGTGAAAATGTTTTGGCATTTCTAGGTTATATTAGGTGTCTTAATGTTGTCATAAACATTCAAAGTACTTTTGCTGCAGAAAATAGAAATACCAATAGTGAAAATGAAACTTAGCGGTCCTAGGAAGCGTAGGCGTTTTCCTGGAATTTGCCGTGCGCTCCGTTAGTCAGCTGCTGTATAAGTCGCTGCAAGTGAAGTTATTTGATACTAAAAGATCAGCGAGAAAGTTTTTCTATACATGGTAGTTTAATAGTAGTTACTACTCTTACATACACTGAAAGTATTGTTTTCGTGTTCTAGAGCAGTATCGTATATACCTAATAAAAACATTATCTGATACAGGTAAGCGTATTTTTTTTATAAGATAGCCATATTTTAGTTAGAGGTACGGTATTTTGCCATTTGTACTTTCTGCGGAATAGCCCAGTGGGAGACCTCTGACACTTGTGCTGCAGCACTACCTATGTTGGTCCCAGCCTAGCTGTAACATATAGTAAGCTGAAGCAAAATGCCAGTGCCTGGGGAAACGCCTGGAGTTTCAGTGATGGCGTGATCTAAAGCTTCTGTCTTATTCATTGCTAGTATCTATTGTAGACCCAGGCTTTCTTATTGCTGTGCCGGAGTTACCTAAATTGAGCCAACCCAGTACTAGAAGGCTCACTGGATCTGCCCCTGATATCGAAAAGAAGCTTGAGCATGTTACATAATTGTAATAGCAGTAAAAACATTGAAAATTTTATGATAGTATTGAATTATTCTGGTACTGAAGCACTGCATAGATAGTGTAGATAACACATTACAAATTAGAACTTATACTTTTTGATTATTTCTACAATCTACATGGTTTAGACCATGGGCAAAAAATCAAAGAGAAAAAAGAAAAAGAACAATTCACCAAAAACTCAGCCAAACGAAGCAAAAGACAGAAGTAACATTGACAAGAAAAAAAAGGATGAACCAGAAGTGGCTGAAATTAGGGATGATGAATTGCTTGATAATTCAAATGAACCATCATATTCAGGCTTTACACAGGTGAGGACAGAAAAGCTACTAGTTGCCTGACAGATTGGAAGAACTAACAAATTATCTCATTGAGTTCACATATTATGCTCTGCTTACATAGCACTAGATTCACACAATCACAACGTCAAGTTAAGCAGTTTTGAGGAGAGTTTAGCTCATAAATTTATGATCATGTTGCAGAACTTAATTACAAATAATCATAGAAAAAGTTTTTCAAACAAATATAAGCATAGTGTATGGAAATAGAAGAACCACCAGTTACTGTATACAGTAGTCAGAGAAAGAAGTATGCCATAGTCATGCAAGAAAATGGCCAGGGATAAAAAGGCATGTACCTACTTGCATATCCCCTTCTATGGGTTTTATGAATAAAATAAATATGGTATGTATGGAACAGTAAACTGCATTTGTACATAGATTGTTAATAACTTTAATAGGCAAAATGAATAGTTTGTACATTACTTGTTGCACTAGCCTAAAAGTCAGATTTTCTAAGTATATGCTGAACTTCTATCATTTGCATGTTAAATTTATATTTTGTCAATTATTCATTGTACTGTGTTATACCGTTTGTATATAAATTTACCTTATTCAATTCCGATGCTATCACGTAGGTCGTGAGCCGTAAAACTAAAAGGAGGAACAAGACTCAAAATTTTAATTTTGGAAAAAATTTTGATTCAATCCTGGCAAAAGGGAATGATGAAATCACTACTGAAGAAAGTGAACAAAAAAAAGATACGCCAGAAAATTGGGACGATGAGTGTAGTGATATATCTTTTGGTCCATCGTATGCATCCGATTTTATTCAGAAAGGGAAAGAAGGAACTGGCGATAAACGTCCTTTTAGCAATGAGTTACCCACAGCAATATATTCTCAAGCAGATGATGAACAGCAAAATCAAACTTCAGAAGTCACAGCTGCTTCACCTGGTGATCAAAATGCTAAAACGAGTCGAGAACTTACTCAGGTGAATCAAAGTTCTTTCAATCACAGCAATTACCGTTTTGAAAACGTGAACTTTGTTTAGCATGATATATTGTTACAGTGGGTCCTGAAATTTGCATAAAATGCAGTTGGATTTTGCAAAACATCGACATGTATCGAGATTGTATTTGAGTAGGGTCTTGTGTATTTATGACAACGCTGTATGACAGATCATGGACGTGGAATGATACTGCAGTTGTTAGTAGGCCACCCAAGCAACTGAGAAGAACTGCGTTGATTTTTTCTTCTGACTTCAACAGAAAAGGCTTTTGGGAAGTCCGCGAGGTTTTGTTAGTTTATGCGACAAATTTGTATCTTTTTTATTTTGTAGAATGACTCTGGTCGCAATGGAACGGAAGACATTGACATAGTTTTGACTGGTGTTTTGTTCCAGCTAAAACGTCTAATGCATTCTGCTAAACAGATGCGTATTGGGTCGGTTGTTCAAGAGCTTTGTAGATTGAATGTTAATTCGTTGAACTGGACAGCAATCGAGAAATGTGTTAAATGGATCGTACAACAAGTGCTTCTTGATCCCCGCGAACACATTCAGCTTTTGTTTTTGTCTGCTACCTTGGGCTATCTTGCCATCGTCAAAGGAACTCCGCGCTTGCCATTACCGAAAGATGAAACGACGAAGCATGCCTTTGATAATTTGCTCGAAAATCTCGTGAAATGTGCAAGATATAATTTCAGAGTACCTAACAATTTCTTGGAACTTCTTGAAGGAAGTTCTTATACCTTGGTTCAAGGATGCAGTATCCCAGGCTGGCTTACATATGCAGCATATTTTTACCCCTTCTTTGGAATGAGATATGTTTTTGATGCAAATGTCCCATCATGCGAATATAGTAAAGAAGATTTCTTTACGTTGTTTTCGTTGCTGGTAAAGTATGTGCCTAGTATCAGAAAAGCATATCCCGATGAAAAAGGACTTTACAAGCTATTCCTAAAACGTATACTACGGTCTGTGCCTGACGAGGAGGAATTATTTAAGTTGTTCCTGAAGGAAGATGTCCGCCGTTTCTTTTCTTCTCAACGTGAAAGAGAAGAATTCTTTATCGAGTTTTACAAGGATACTTTTCTCCGTAGAGACGGGAAAGGTAGAAACATCGTGGATCTTAGGGAGAACTTGAAACGTTTAGCAAACATTCCGCAGAACTTTCGTTCAAAGATTCCTGCTTTAATATACGGATACTTGGTTGAGTTTATCAACTCTGTAGATGAGCCAACGTCCGACGATTGGGAAGCTGTTTTCCACCTAATTTCAGAGAATTTACCGCAAGATAGAGTGCTAATGCTTCTTCGATATCTATCGCAATCCAAACTGACGTCCCATCATGCTCTACTACTTCAACTTTTGAACGATGCAAGATTCACACAATGGAAGAACGTGTCGCCTGGGGAAAAAGTGAAAATCTGCAATTCCTGGGTGGAAATAAAAGCTCAATCTTGCAGCGAAAGTAATGGGAAAATAGGAGTAACTTTTGACGCAGTTGACATTCTTATATCCTGCGCACTTATTTCTTCGAATGCCAAACTCATTGATGATCTCTGTGAAAATGCCATGAATTTGCTCCAAAAGAGTGAAGATTCAATACGCATCATTGAAGCATTCAAAGAAATTGAAAATTACTCAGAAGTTGTGCAAAGCTTTTTCCAGAATGTTGTTGAAGATATTTTACGCCGAAACCAAAACTTACTGAAGAAAGAAGAAGTGCTGAATCTCTGCCGCGATTCAAAGTGAGTGAAAGATTGTTTCCGTAATCATGGTTAAAAATTTAACAGTAAAACCAAGTAACAAGGTAACAACACTCTAGAGCTTGGGCGTTTTACCTAAGGAAATTATTCACTTAGGCAAACTGGTAAATTCCTGTGCATGGAGCAAGTTATTCTTATGGACTCAGTTGATACAGTAGCGTGTGTGCTTATTGAAGCGCTGCAAAACAACAACATTGCGCGTTTCTCGTTCGACAATACTATGCTGAAATTTCTTCAAAGCTGTTTACAAGTCCATTCCCAAATTTTTAAATATTTAAACATCCAAAGTTTGCCGACTACAATAATTACGTAGTTGTATCGCACAAATAGAAAAAAATCACCTTGTTTTTTCCAGGCGCGAGGATATAGTATTCAACTCCGAGATTTTTGCCACAAGTAATAGAGCATCAAGTCATTTAATTTAAGAAATAATACTATTTTTTATAGGTCCCAAAGGCGTTTTTTGTGTTGCATTTTGAATATCTTGAGTGTTCCTGAGAAGCTAAGCGAACATAACAGAGAGAACGCGTTTTTGAAAATGCTTGAATTTTGTGACATTTGGGTTCATTTGGTTAATGCCAAAGGTAAGGTTTATTAGGTGCAAAATATTCAAATTGAGATGCAGTATATAGAGAATTAAAAGTAAATTTTGTCTGGTGTAATGTGCCTTAAATTGCCATTAATTTATTCTACGGTTTCGGGGAAGGTAGTGTAAACAAACGAAACGTCTCAAGTAATTGCTTTTAAAGAGATGGAAGGTCTCTTGCCGGGCTTTTGTTTGTTTGACGTTTTGAATTGTACGGCCAGTCTTCAGAACCTTCGAATGGGCTACAGGCTATTGTTTAAGTTTTGTGACTCGCATTTTTTGTGTGAGCACTAGATGTCAAAATTATTTTAAGCCTGCATGTTCAAGAAGTTGAATACAGGGCACAAAATCATCCTTGTCACAAATGATTATTGTGTCCCGGCGTTCAAATACTTAACCGGCTGACCCTTCACTATTTTTGGTTGTAGTATCTGGACATTATGCTCTGTTCTAAATGTTTATCGTAATACATAGTCCATGAACCATATGATATGCATTCCCATCAATTTTTAGAAAACCTTGGCAAGCACGATTTGTTCATCACTGGTGCTAGAATATGGCAAAATTTCGAAGACTGCATAATGAACGAGGAAATTTCGGTGTCATTTTTACACCACGTAGAAAAGCAAAAGGACAAGCTATCGCTTATTTTTGCTGGACTCCATAACTCAAATTTCAACGGCAATGATCAAGAAAATTGGCGAAGTGCATGTCTTGCCAAAGTAACGAAACTTGTTAGAATGGAGAAAGACGTCCGTGATAAACTGTCACTTTTAGAAACCGCTGTCGGGTTTGCTGGGAAAGTTTTGTCTACAAGCTCTGGTGTGATCCCAAAGGAGATTAACTTCATGAAAAAGAATCTGTGTACAATGAAAATAAAAGAACTGAACGAATCGTTTTGGGGGCCGCATATTCCTTTATTAGAGTGTTTATCTTCTCTTCAGCTTCTGATGCAGTCAATTTCGTTTGAAAATATCGCCAAGGCGTACCTTAAAGAAAGTGAATACCAAAATCAGAATTTCGTAGCATACCAAAACGACAAACATGGTATAGGCAAATTGTTTCCTCTATTCAAAGCTCTTGAAACCGAGGGGATTTCTCGATTTGAAGCTAAGTGGAACCGGGTTCTTGTCTTTCCTCACCTTTTAACTGTTAAAGGAACTAAACATTTATTGGGGGAATTAAGAGATGAGAAAAAGCTTGAAACTGAAATGCAGATTTTACAGAATTACTTCCACAAGCAGGTTCCATTAATGCAGTTTCCATTAGAAGTGAAAATCTACATAAAGGATTGCATGAAGTATGGGCTCGTTTTGGATCAAGCGAAGCACATTGTCGACTTACTGGAAACATTTGACATCTTGGACCCTGCTAGAAGCGATCTTGTGTCAACTCTGACGTCTTTTACAAAAAAGTTTAAATATAATGAAGAAATTTCGATAGCTACACTTCATGAACCATTGACCAAAGTAGAAGAAAAGATTTCTCAGTATAATGTGGACGAGTCTGATGACGTTTTTCTAGAATTGGGTCAATCTCATGAGTTGGTCAGTTTCTTAGAAGAAATACTTGATGAAGACATACGTGTACTGATTGATGCCGTTGAAGAATATTCTGATCAGTCGGTCTCTGAGTCGGTGGTTTCAGACCTTATCCAAATACATGGATTCATCACTCCTTTGATTAAGATATGTCAACGGGGTGCTCAACCGGAACTTATGTTGATGCGTCTTGTCAATGAGTGCAAAAAACACCCGAACATGGCAATGAAGATTCGCCAGTGTAAGTTGAATGTGCACAGTTTGAAAGGACTTTACCAAAATGTCGCCAATCGCGAGGAAATGACTCGGGAAATCATTAGCAATTGTCTGAGCAGGGGAGCGTTTGATATCTCCCTAGACGATGTCGGTATTTGTAAGATCACGATGAGTTACGAGAAAGATCAAGGGAACGGTTTGACAGAAAAGTCCATGCCAGAGCTTCATGATCTCCGAAGTCGTGCACACCTGATTATCAACTCGGACAAGAAAGCGCTGCCAGAACTTGGCATGAAACAAAGCCAAGATATTCACTTTACTGAGTTTATTGATCAAGTCAATTTTCTTTCTGAGATTGAAGAAGCGATTGAAAAGTTACAGTCGTCTGGATACATCAAGTATCGACATGCCCGTCAGTGGCCCACAACGAAGGGGACAAACCATCTTCAAGAATTAAAGAATACGCTTTTTGAAGAGTTGGACTCATGGGAACAAACTTTACATGATGCTCGTAAAGACTACTACTTCCTGAATTACTTCTGGTCCGATCAACTATACGTGCTATATAACTTCTTGACAAACCCCGACCGAAGCAGAGTGGATTTTGAAGACGTGCTGACGTTGATCCGTTTTGTTGATCCAACCATTGATGAAGACTATCTGCACGAGTATGAGAACCGTCGAGTAATATTCAATGTAAAAGGCACTCAAGACACTCCGCAGGAAATTATCTCATTAATAGGTCGTGCATTGGAAGAAATTTTTAAAAATACCCGTCCTGTTTTACGAAGTATTGTTGACGATGGTATGGAATCGTTTTCCGAACCACTAGAGTGCAGTGCATCGGTTCGAAAGGGTGAACTTTATGTTGTAGACTTGGAAGAACGAAGTGCTTTTACTATCAATGTTATGTTGTCACTGTACGAAAACACAACCAACGGATACCCAGAACCTTATCAAGTTATCTTTTGTAGTTCAGATACATCTTGGGAAGAAATCGAGTTATTCCTACAAAGATGTTTCACCCAAACCTCTCATTTGCCACGTGACAGATTATTTTGTTTGGCAAATGTTGAACTTTTGACAAATGAAATTCAGTTTGAGTTGGTTGATTATATCAAAAAGCAAGATGGTGAATTGGATTATCAACTAGCAATAATTTGTAGGGGTGGAGACCACCACAATATCGTCGAGGAATTTTCCAAATATCGGCATCACATTTCTGGCATGACTTATCCAGAGATTTCTCAACGTCTTCAAACTACGTGGCCGGAAGTAAAGTTTGTTACATCAACATTACCAGGGCTTGGTAAAACAGAATTCATTCGCGAAGAAGTGCTAGAGGAAGGAATGAATGTCGTTACGTTTCCTATCAGTGGCCAACTTGATCAAAGAAAAATTATCCATCGTTTGAAGCAGCTTCATCTCAAACCTTTTCAATGTCTTCATTTTGATGTTGGTGAAGTTGATGATCCAGTGTTGTTGGACTTTTTCTTGTTCCAATTGATTGTCACTGGGATGGTTTCATGTGGAACTCAGTTATACAGCCTTCATAACACTCAAGTCTATATTGAGGTAGCTAATTCACTAAACGATCAGTTGCGTGAAAAGTTGGTTATCACTGGGTGTTTTACCTCTGTTGAATTGCAGTGGAAGGATTACGATAACTTACAAGTCAGTAGTAAAATTACTAGCGATATTCAAGTAGTTTGCCAGTATTTGGATGCTTTTGATCGAAGTCGTCTAGAAACCACCGATATTCATTTTTATGATCAACAAAAGATGAAAGCACTTCCAGCCTCTAGATGCCGTGAGTTACTTCGTAAGTATTACTCAACTAAGGAAGAACCAACATTCACAGCTCTAAATACGTTCCTTGGGCTACTCGCTGGGCAGCTACGAAAGTTTTCAAAAAGTGCATTCTTCGAGATTGTGAATTTGAAACACATGCTCGAGGATAAAGCTCCTGGTGTACGAAACAATCTGTTGAAGGCGTTACTCGACGTGTCAAAAGATTTCGCTGCCCGCGCTTTGGCAACTTGTAGTTCAACTAGTCTTCAACAAGCTACTTCCCTTGGAATGCCAAAACCCCAAAGCTACACATCGACTGGTACATCTGCTCAACACATGGTTGCCAGAGTAGATGGGATGATTAAGTGGGAAGAGAGCAATCATTTACTAATCGTGTTTCATGCAGGTGTCCATTCTCAATCGATTGCAGCATTTTATCGCGACAAGAATCTTGTGCCTTCCAACGTATCTGATCTACTAAAAAGCCAAATGGTAAATAAGACAGTGAAAGTGTTGGATGATTTTAACAACATGAGCCATGAAGAACTGCAAGATAAATTAGAAAAAATTGCTCGTATCAAACCTCGTACACAAGACAGACACGAGTTTGCAGGTTATGCATTGACGCCAGATAACATGTTGAAGATGATTTTGATTATACTTCGAGTGAGAGCAAATGTTCCTATTATTATAATGGGTGAAACTGGATGTGGCAAAACAAGTTTGGCGGAATATTTAGCTAATACGTGTCAAATACCATTTTCAACGTACAATTTTCACGCTGGACGCACGGAAGATGAAGTCAAGGAGTTTATTGAAAAGGAAGATAATGAAGCCCGAAAGACTACAGAACAGAGATGGGTATTTCTTGATGAGATTAATACCTGCCATCATCTTGGATTAATAAATGAAATCATGTGTCACCATACTTTGTACGGCCGACCCCTATCGAAGAAGCTTATACTGCTTGCAGCTTGTAATCCATACAAGTTACGATCGAAAGAGATGGCTACAACTGCTGGTCTAGATGGTAAAAACAAAACAGATGAGTACTCTGACCTCGTCTATCGAGTACATCCTCTACCGGAGGCCATGATTGATTACGTTTGGGATTATGGTTCTTTGACGCCTAAAGATGAAAAAGAATACATCAAAAGAATGGTGCAAAAGATTCCTCGAGAGTGCCAAGACGTTTTGGTTCATCTTCTTGCCGAGTCCCAAAGGTTCATTCGTGAATCAGAAAAGAATCCTTTTTGTGTAAGCTTACGTGACGTACGTCGATGTATAGTACTAATTGAATGGTTCATGGATATGATAAAAAACCGAGTGGCGGTGAAAAAAAGTGAGGACAGTCCAACTTTGCTTGAACATCTCGAAAAATATCGTCAACTTGCTCAAGAGTACGACAACTTGCCTGTAGTTAAAAGTATTATCCTCGCGCTAGCCCACTGTTATTTGTCAAGACTGGAAACAGATGAAAGAAGGAAGGATTACAAAAAGTGTATGGCCCAAGTTTTTTCCACTATATGTACAAATGATCTAAGTGAAGATGCGTTTTCAGCAATCATTCGCATGGAGCAAGAAGATTACCTTAGTCGAATGGAATTGCCCCCTGGTACGGCAAAAAATGCAGCTCTGCGTGAGAATGTCTTCGTCATGCTAGTGTCTATTCTTAACCGAATACCTGTGTTCGTAGTGGGAAAGCCAGGATGCAGTAAGTCCTTATCAATCCAGCTAATCAGAAGCAATTTACGTGGCAAAGACTCGAAAGATCACTTTTTCAGAACGTTGCCGCAACTGTACGTCGTTTCATATCAGGGTTCTGAATCTTCTACATCAGAAGGAATAAACAAGATATTCGAAATAGCATTGAAGTACAAGGATCACAACAAAGACGCGAACGTTTTGCCTGTGGTTCTTTTAGATGAAGTTGGACTGGCCGAAAATTCACCTAACAATCCTCTGAAAGTTTTGCACAGTATATTAGAACCAGGGAAAGGCAAGTTACCTCAAGTTGCAGTTGTTGGTATTTCAAATTGGGCGTTAGATGCAGCTAAGATGAACAGAGCTATTCATCTGTCTAGACCGGAACCTACGGTGGAAGATTTAAGAGAGACGGCAATCTCTCTCTATCACGCTAGTAAGGATTCATCAGTAGGTGCACACAATACCTCTAACCATAATGTGCTAGATTGTCTTGCTAATGCTTACCATGAATACCAGCACAAACAAGGACACGCCAATTTCCACGGACTTCGCGACTACTACTCTCTTGTTAAAAGTCTCGATACCGACAACTGTAACGACATGCATCAAATTAGCGTGGCACTGCAACGGAACTTTGGCGGTATTCCTGTCCAGTCAAGTAAAGTGCAGAAGATATTTATTGAAAAACTCAAATCACATGTACCGACGAGCAGCGACAATGACATCATCCCAGTCTCCACTCTTGTTCTAGAGAACCTAGCTGACCTAAAAGCTCGACATTTGATGCTAATAACAAATGGAGACTCGGCAATAGGCATATTGAAACAGAATCTGTCACAGTCAACAAAGGAAACTGTCACAATCTTTGGTAGTCGTTTTGAAGAAGACATGTCTGATGACTACAATTACCGAATGTTAAGTCGTATCATACTTTGCATGGAGCGCGAGTGTGTCCTTATACTGCGCGATCTTGAAAGTATCTATGGAAGTCTGTACGACATGTTAAACCAGAATTATGCAGTTGTTGGCAAAAGAAAGAACTGTCGAGTGGCTCTCGGTGCTTACAGCAACCCGATGTGTTATGTCAACGATGGGTTTCGCTGCATTGTTCTTGTTGATGAAGACAAAGTTGACTATTCAGATCCTCCATTTCTCAACAGATTTGAAAAACAATTGTTTCGTTTTTCTGACGTGCTGAAGAACAGACAGCTAGAGGTTATCGAAGAGCTTCAATCCTGGGTTCGCCAAATGTCGAGTGTAGAAGGTTTTGATGAACAGTTCAAGGAATCAGACATGTTTATGGGATATCATAATGACACGCTTTCTTCGCTGGTACTGTTACACAGCAATGACACAGATGAAGAAAATGAAGTAATTGTAAGAAAATGTAAAGAAGATCTAATGTGGATTGCTACTCCTGATGGAGTTCTTCGCACTCAGAGATGCGAACGTTCGAAGGAAGACTCACGGGAACTGAAGATGCTTACGGAGGAATATTTTGAGAAACCAATTCACAACGGTTTGAACTCTTTCATGGCGTACGTTGTTAATGATCAAGAGTTCACTTCTTCAGCAGGAAGTGATGTTGGTTCTAAAACCATTGTAATGACTTACGCCAGCGTTCATACTGACTTGAACACATGTCTTGATGACCCGACTGAAACATATCAGCTAGAACGACTTGGGGCTTACAAATCCGAGAAGCAACTTGAGGACAGAGTTCATCATTTCTTTTTCTCATGTGACAAGGAATTTTTAATTCTTCAATGTAAACCGGAGTTGGATGGCGAACACATGCTTCTCGCCCGTTCTATTGTAGAGGGTAAAAGAAATTTGTATGAGAAGAAGCATGAAGAATCAAATTCAAGGAAGAAACATGTGTGTATTCTGGTGCATGTGCAACGAGCAGTGAAAGAAAGTACGATGCGTTGGCAGTTCAATTTTCTCAGTGGTTGGAAACAAGTTTTTCTTGACATGCTGAGAGTCCCATCGATTGCTTTGAACGAAATGCGAACTGAAAGTCTCGACCACCTTCTATCTTCTTCTGTTTGGTCATTTCAAAGATTTGCTCAAGAGTGCATAGTATTGTGTTTTAACTGCATAAAATATACCCAAAACCCAAGGCCATTATTAAGTATCCTAAATATCAGCAAGAATCTCTTGGCATCTGAACAGGTTCGCAAAGCTATTCAGAAGCTTGTTTTGCGGCACATCAGCCGAATCGACGAGGAAGACAAGGAACCATGGCTAGTAAAAGTTGCTTGTGATATAGAACTTCTGTTTAACTCATCAACCCTTTCGTTTGCAATGGAGCACTATCTTTCCTGCCTCATTCGCCAGCCATTAGCCAAGATAGTTTACGTTTTAGAAAAAGAGAATGCTTGGCCACCTCACCTGTTTTCATCAGACAAAGAAGAAGACATAGTTATGGAGTACGAGGACCTTTGGTGTGAGTTTTTAATGAATGGCTCTATAGTTAACCTCTCCGAAATTCCCGAATGTCGAGGAACTGAAACGTACTCTGTTAGTGGCGCTCGTCTTGACCTAAACGTGCCATTCAGCCAAGTGATTTTTAACAAAGCCCGTGCCGCCAGAAATCTTGTTTTGAAAGAATACAATCAAGGCATGGAGAACGAAACAAATTTTGATGAGAAAGGTGGATTAACAGATATTGCACGGTTAGAGCAACTGCAACGTTATTCACAGATCCTTGGAAATGTCATTCCATGCGTGCGCTACCTTCCGACAAGTTCCATGAGCTCATACACGGCTGACTTATTGGAAATAACTTCTGCAGATTTTAACAGCATAATTACCAGTGAGCAGTGTATATCTTTCTCAATGTGTGCTTTCTTATCATTTGCTAAAGAGTGGCTACCAATCAAAGATCCGCTTCAATTTTGTGCTGTACTTCATTTGTTCTTGTGGAGAGAAAGACGTCAACTAATTGATCTACTTCGGCTTGTACATTGGTGCCAAGAATTCGTAAAACAAAATCGTTTGGACAACTTGACAAAGAAGTTCTACTCGGCAAACAACCGTTTGTTACCCTTCAGTGAGAACACTGTTGATGAAAGATTTGAAGTCATGCAAAGAAGAAGGAAATCGTTAGAAAGTAAAAGTAGTGAAAACAGTGATCCTGAAGATAGTGGTAGTGACTCCACTGATGATGAGTCCAGTAATAGTGACTCCAGTGATGATGACTCCAGTAATAGTGACTCCAGTGAAGATGATTCCAGTGACAGTGAATCCAGTGATGGCGAAAACGAAAGTATAGCGTTTGATGGGGAAGCTGACGAGGAACAAGACTGCTTTGAAGATATTTTTGTGACTTATCTTTGTGAAGAAATGTTCCCTTCAAAGCAAACAGTCGTTAACAGTGGTGGACTGGAATCGTGGATCCGAAATTCGTCTCTTTTGCTTTCTCTAGCCGTCAACGTTAGCAACAAAACTCCAGCATTCCATTTCCTGCGTTTATGTGTTGACTACGCAACGTTGTTTGTTGTGCAGTCAGATGTGGTGCCACGAAGTTATCTTTACCTCTTGTATGAAATCTCGAAAGATCTCAAGCCCGACTATCTCGACGCTGAAGGATCGTTCCAAACCATATGGAAGAAAGTAATCGAGCCAGTGCAAAGCCAGTTGAGAGGTCATGAAGAAAATTATTCTATATTTGAAACGTTTTTAGCAAAATTTTACAGCCGCTGTTTAGAAACAAATGTGGACTCAGAGGCATCGCCTTTCATCGTACAAGATGTATTTTCACAGAGTAAAGGAGTGTTGACGATGACCCCTGTCATATACCGTTTGCTGTATGCGGAGCAACACGAGTCACCAGGAGTGTTTTTTGACATCGTCATCAACCAAAAAATTGATGAGAAGCATTCGTGTTTGAAGGAAATTGACGACGTATTCAAAGCGCGCTATAAAGAAGGTTCAATTCACCACGATTCTTATCCAGCTGTCATGATCTGTGATCTAATTTACTCAATCCAAAACTTTGAGGCAAGCTTCAGTATGGAGGACTTGGCGAGTTCTGACTCCTTGCTATTGAGATGCTTCCGTTCGGCTACAAACGCGGTAATTGGAAGTGAACATTGCATTAGCTTGGTTCTTCTCTCATCTGTCGCATTTCTTCGTGCTTTCTATGCTATGCTATCGAAGAGACCCAATCTTCTAACCAGCGAGACATCCTATTCTCATGTCATAGGTGAGATCAACTCGCTGTTAGCTGGCGGAGGTGCTAGAAGATCATCCATTCAAATATTTCTACTGAAACAACTGTACGAAACTGGCATGACTATTTTTGACCTTCAAAAGCTATGTCATGAGAGCGCCCAACTTCCTGTGATTAAGAACCAATTTGACCAAAGCGAGATCGTTAGCAAAGTTGAACTTGCTTCAATGTACAACTTACCCGAATACGTAACAGTGAAGGCTGCGTACTTGAAACTCACTCAATGGCAAGATGACGATATGCTTACTGTTCTAAGGAAATGTCAAGATTCGTCAAATCATTGTCTTGCTTTGTTGGCATTTCTTATAAATGTCTTTTACGTGAAAAAAGCAGTTGGTAATCTCAGTGATAAGGAAGAGCGTTTGGCTGCATGGTTAGAAAGAAAATCACAACACTTGCCATGTCCTATTAAAGAACTTCTTCTGAGAATAATTGGTCGCAAAAATTTCAACCACCAAGGGTTGCAGATTTTTCTTGAGTCATCGACCGACAAGATTGAGACAGCATTGCTGATACTTCATGTCTCATGCGTGGTAGCATGTCGTGTTGACGGCAAGACGTCTCCATTGTGCACATATCTGTCCGACCCTGAGAGATGTTTTGGTACCTGGATTCTAGCATATGGGCATGAGGACAGGCGTGGAGTGTTTGATCAACCCATACTATCCAATGAGCATCCACCCGTGACTTGTTCATGCGGCTTACGAATTAAATTTGAACGTGACCTAGGGAAGAACGCTTGTCCAAAGTGCAAGACAGTGATGGAAAACGCTGACAGTGAAGAAAATTTATCCAACCCAATCAAAATTTACTGCCTAAAAGCAAAGTCTAAAGACTGGGAAGAATGTACCGACAATATGGATGCATCTGTCTTTCGAGCGTTACATTTGATAGTTCATGCTTGTCTTTACGCTGGCATCGCCTTGGAAATATCGTCAAATGAAGCTGTCTCGCTTCTGTTAGGATCCACCCCAGGGGTAACTCCCGATGATTCAGCAGATGTGTGCTTCAGCCGCATCAAAGATGACTTGAATTACTTGAAGACCATTCTTTCATGCAAGAGGAACACTGCAGTGGATGTCATGCATCTCGTAATTAAAGAGTGTACAGACCTTATTCGGGGAAAAATTCCTAGCAAAGATGTCTTCTCAACACGCCAAGAATGCTTAGAATGGGAAAATAAATTTGCAAATATTGCACAAGAAATTCTTCCTCGTGCCCTTGGATCTGCGAGATTTCTGAAAGAACTAAAAATGCAGTTCGAGAGTGAAGAACATGATACTTTGATTGAGAACCAGATTCAGGAACTTGATGAGTATCCGTCCGATCCTGCCCAACAAAACGAAGAATTGAAAAGATTATTTCGCGTGACAACAGAACCAACTTTTACAGAATTGCGATCAATTTTGCTCAACAGCTCAAAAGATTTTCAGCAGCAACATATCGTTCTGACAAAGTTACTTTCAAAGTATGATGAGCTGCCTTATATTGCCTCGTTATCCCCGCTTTTGAAATGGACACGCCTAGTCTCATCAGCGTTGACTCATCGTATTAGTAGACAAGAAGCGCAGTCAAAGTTCAACATAAATGATTTCATCGAAGGTCATCTCCAAGAGCAAACAAGAAGCAGTGAGGAGCGTGGTGATCTTAGAAAACTGTTTAACGACTTCAGAGAAGCATGGAACAAAATGAGAGAATTCGTTAACCAGAATCTGGAAAAAGATGTCGATGAGATGCCATATTTAGCGGAGGGCAAATATATTGGCTACTGCTTGATAGAAGGTGACTTTGGCATCTACCTACGAACGGCGATCAGCATTCTACAAACGATTCAAAACAGCGTTTTGGACGAGATGTTGCTCACATCGACATACACACGACATCCTGCTCTAAGTTTCCTTGAGAAAAATGAAAAGTGTACCGCCATTCCGTCCCTCTCTCTTCTTGAAGCTAAGGAGAAAGATATCATCAGTGTTGATTGGTCTGATCAGTTTCTCAGATATGCACAAAATCCAGAGTATGGACATGGTGAAGAAATCGAGTATGATTTTGAACTAACGGAAATGGAACTGGCGAAGATTGTTCTCGGAAAGTGCTACCTTATGGAGTCTCCAAAAACATTTGTATTCTCTAAGGAACTTTTTCATGCTAGTGCTCAAACGCTTACGAAGATCCGTGAATTGTACCCTCAAAGCCAATCGTTACCAGACGAGGTTCGTCAAGGATTGTGTCGTTTAAAAGAACGTAGACATAAAGATGCTCAAAGTTTATTGCAGCATATTGAAGTAGTCATCTTTGTCCTTAATATGAACACAATCACTTCAGTGGAAGGGCAAGGAACGTCCGTGGAGAAGTTCGTAGAAACTTGGGAATCAAAGCTGCCTAGTCCCTTCCCAGTTGATCTGCTACCAGAACCCCGAGCCTCTATAAAACTGACGCATATTGCTGTTCTCTATGAAGCATTGGAAGACTTGCTTGCAGATGGGACGATTGAAGGACTAGCAACACAGTATCGAGAAAAACTGACGGAAGAAATGAAGAGAAGTCTTGATCGTTTGGTGGATAGCAGAAATGGATTGATCAAACTTCAACAGTTCCTAACAGCTTTGCGACGTTTCGTTTTCCGTTATCTATCTGCGGAGAAATTTCTTCCCGAAGCACACACACCACTGCGTTCTTGCTTACAAGAACCTTCATTGTGGTCACCAGATGAAGCTCCAAGTGCAGACGTGATTCCTGGAGAAATGACTTTGGCCAACATCCATGCTATAATAACAACACTCGAACGGGTAAGTATTACGCACTGTGGTCTTGGAAAAGTATTGACCTCTTCTCCGCGCGGCTGTGGCGACGAATTATTATATTTTAACTGAAAGCAGACAAATATCTCGTTTATGGGTGCGATTCTGCGTAATAATTCCTTTTGTTTTTTTTCGTATTCAGTGGATCCACATTTCGTTGAGTCAACATTTTCATCTTGCGATAACATTGTCAGAATATCTTGCTCGTCACCTCAGCCTTTCTTACTCATTGCGCTATTCATTCACAAATGTTATAGGAAAAGACGGGATATTCAAGTGTGAGAAACCCGAATCAACGAAGAAATCAGCCTGGCCCAAGAAAAAAAGGAGGACGACGAGTTATTGCGAACTTTTCAAGATAATTGATAAGTATTGTAGTCATGCGTGGCGCTTTGCTATATAGATTTGTGTCTTGGTATACTTACGTTTAAAAGTTGTGTTGTTGCATCTGTTAGACTGCTACTGTTTCATGGTAATGTAATTCAAATGATTATACCTCAAATATTCAGTTAAATTTAAACATCTTTGGCATCGTTTATTAATGAATTTAATAATGTAGTGCATGATTTCACAATAGTTTGCTGTACGTTAATCTCTGGGGGCTGGTTGTTCAAAGCTGGGTTAGCGTTAACTCTAGGTTAATGAAAAGTTTAAAGCAAAATTTTTAACTGCTTGTTTACTAACTTGACAAACTTTTTCCACAAAGCTAATCTATGT
Organism: Phenganax stokvisi; assembly: GCA_025400075.2. Taxonomy (NCBI): domain Eukaryota; kingdom Metazoa; phylum Cnidaria; class Anthozoa; order Malacalcyonacea; family Clavulariidae; genus Phenganax; species Phenganax stokvisi. Next base: position 28,860 of record JAODVQ020196139.1, read on the forward strand.
AAAAAGATATCTTTATTTGCAAAGTTTTGAAACAAATAGACATACAGAAATGCGCAAACCAAACAGCTGGTTAAATTTTAATCCAGGGTCAGCCCTGACCCAGCTTTGAACAACCGGCCCCTGAACGTTACTAGTATAAATACTTACAACCAAAATTCTACAGCTTTTATCAAAAGTGTGTTACCTTTACTGTATATTGTTATTTGTTTTCATTATGTGTATTGTATGTACAATGACTATTCACTCGGGAAATATTTCATTTGACAAGCAGAAAACTGCAAAGTGTTTGGTGACAGTTAAAATCCAAAGTCATCTTCGGTTTCAAAGACAACGAAATATGCTAATATTGAACAAAACATCATGATGTTGCCACTGAACACTAATGCCATTGCACCATATTCAATCTGAAAGAATAAAGATCCTGGTTAGATAATGTCAAGCTTCCATGGTACATTCTTTATTGCATATTGTGATGTAAAAGTTGCACATCTCAGACAATGTTTGGGACAAATAAATTACGAACCACTTCGCTTCTAGCAAGAACAATTGGCAGACCTGTAAACAAAACAAAGAGAAGTTGTACTGCCATAAGATATCTATATTCAAGAAACACAGTCTATTGCTTCACAGAGTTTTGACAGTAGAATTCTTTGTTGTAGTGGCATACTGTATACCACTTACCGAAAGCTGATAAAACAATGCCAGAAGTAAGAAAATAGGAAATTTCTTTGCATAAACTAGAATTGAAAAGAAAGTGGAAGATAAGAAAGTATTGACTCTCTTTCTAGCACATAGCTTTGTGTCTGTTCCATGATAGCATAGAACAGAGTGAACTTACTTGGATGTTCCTGAGGCGATTCCGTAAGATTCACTTAATCTGTTTGCTATGACTGTTGGCACTGGAGCCAAAAGATAAAACATCACTATAAAGATAAATATAATTGCGCATTTATATTTTACTTCATGGATATTACATTCCTCCACTAGTCAGACATTTCATCTACTAAGAAAATGATTCACTTGCCATTGTACTTAGAGTACAGTCAATACATAAATACTTACAAACAAAAAAAGGCCACCAAATTCTGAAAAATCACAAAAGACATGTCACAGAATTAACAAACTGCGGTATAGTTAGACAATTTGATACAATAATTATTGACATGAGATACTAAAACTTCCTTACCCATATTGTGGCAGAGCACAACCCAAGACAACAAGCAGAATCCCAATAGCTCCCGTAAATGAAAGCAATATGATGCTAAAATAAAGCAAGTTCTTTTTTGTTAGACTAGGATGATATACACAGCATCTTCCAACTAGTGGTTAACACAGTTCAACACAACAAGTCGTGGTTATGATGGCATTGTGGTCACGATATTGGGAAGGTGTAAGGG
>JAODVQ020196140.1:0-14219 GCA_025400075.2 Phenganax stokvisi
GGGGGGCAATGGAAAGTGGTCTTCCATCAGTGAAATACTTCATGTAGGCCGAACCCTGCTGCCAACGTAATTTCTAACCACAAATTTCGAGTCTTCTGAACATGGACATATTACCCCTTTTGGGGTGACAACAACTCATATCTATCACTCAAAAATACAGTTTTGAAACAATCAATGCTGCCTATAGATTTGACAGAAAACCCTAATAAAACACTCATATCTTAACTTAACGAACTAAACGCTCTTTCAACTGCATAAAATCTAAGTTGTTTGAACTTTGAATGTTTGCATAATTAAAATTACGTGGTGTTTCCACAAAACTGTATATTAGAATACATAAAATCTTCCAATGGCTAATGTCTATACCAAGAGATTCAGAGTCAAAGTGGCGAGTTTTTTGCGAAACTAGTGCACTCAATTAAATATTAAATATGCGCTATAATGTAGAAGACTTTATTGAACTTGTTATTTCTCGTTACCTATTCGGTAGAAATTTCTGAATTCTTCATAGACATTTGAAGGCTCTTCCAGACAATACAAAATTCGCGCCTAGTCGATTTCTGAATTAAGAGAAATTCCGCGTCAAAGTGCGCGGTGGCCGGCGAACAGAGGCAGTTGGGACGGCTACGATCGCTCCACTTTTTTATGATACTACATTGACAATTTAGTATGCTGGGAACAGATTTGGTTATTGATGGTAATTTGTAAATAGAGCTTTGCATATAAAGTACGCATTCTCTCTGTACACTAAAACGAAACTTGAATTAAGCAATCTAGCAGTGTAAAGAGGAGTTTGACACAAAAAATATGTCATTCAAAACGCTGTGCTATTCGACTCCTTTTCTTTCAAGACGCTCATCTTATAGCCACCCCACTTACAAAAGCGCTCCGCCAGCCCTGCAACAACAAGCGTCTTCAATACCAATAGCAGTTGAAAAATTATAAACTAGGGATCCCAACGATAGTGCAAAGTTTTAGTATTGAACAAAGATTCTTCAACCATTAAACTATTAGATTTTTACCTAAAATGCACTTGAGTTCAATTACTCTACTATTAGCTCAAGTTGGAAAACGTGCCAGAACGTGCTTTCCTGTTACATGTTTTTGACACGCACGTGAAAGTTTAAATCGTAATAAAACTTATCCTATAATTGTAATAAAACCTAATAAGAATTTAGAATTCTGAATTCTTAATAATTACGTGTCTACTTCGCTGGTGTATTTTTAAACACAGTAAAACTTTACATGATTTAAACTTTCACAAGGGTGTTAAAAACACGTAACTGGAAAGCAGCCTTGAGTCCAAAAACGCGTGCGAGTCCGAATTCGTGCACAGTCTAAACACAGTTTCGAGTACAAATGAGCCCCTCAGTCTGAATACGCGTTCGAGTCCGAACACGAGCTCCAGTTCGGACACAGGCTCAGTGGTTTTTGGCTTTTGTTTTGAAAAAAAGGAGCCAGAAACCACGATATAAAATGAAGTTCCTCACTATGCTTGGTATACAATGAAGTATGCTCAATATGCCTCTGATCTTAAGACGGCGGCGATACTTGGAAACGGACGATATCTTACCGACTGAAAAGGGTCGTTCATCAATGTGTTTTCTAAAACAATATGAAGGAAGCACTTCACAGCAACACGTTCAGCGCTATGTTGGAGCTCCCCGTACTTATTTCTATCACTCAAAAATAGAGTTTTGAAATCTTGAATTCTCGTTATATACAAGGAAGTGGCAAAAAAAGAGTCCCCTATAAAAAGTCAGTATTGAAGCTTCAAATGTGCAGTTGAGCATTGATATTGGGAGAAACTGGTGTAATTTGGGTGACAGAAAATTTGCACAACCCCATTCTATAGGTTGATTTCATTTAACTAATTCTGCACGCGTACACAAGGTTCAACAGCTGATAACTACAACTATTGTTTATGATTTCTGACACTATTACTAGAAAACGCTCACAAAACGTCTGGTCGAAATCAGCAGATTCTTGGCTTTTATCACTCAGTTTCGATATCACACTAATCACAGAAACGTTTCTTCTGATATCTAGTCTTAAAAGCTCATTTTCAGCCTTGACGCTGATTTTTTATAAGGGGCTCTTCTTTTTTTTGTTACACTCCCTGTCTGTGACACTCCAAACACAACTCATAGAGAATCAAACGTTCTTTGCAACGGTATAGGTTTCGCAAACGGCTGATGCCTAAATTGAGAGATAGTCAGCGTCAAAGTGTAGAGTCTTTTCGCGAAAGTTTGGCACTTAATTGAATAAACCATCTCCTGCACTGGCACGTCGTGAAGCATTGCGTTCCATTGTTCCGAGGACAACTCGCTAGATTTTTCCAGAGTAGAGAAAGTAAATAGCCGGTCGGAATTAGTACCTCCGCCGGTTCGCTTCCTCGCTTGGGGGGATTAAGCTAGACACTAGTAAAATTCCTCCTCCCCTGGAACAACACAATAAATTTACCGCTCCGGGAAAAGCTTTTCTATATTTGCCCGGGGCGGGAGCAAACAAGTTCGCACAGTGAAAAACCGGCTTTAAAGACAGAGTGTAGTCGAGTGAAAAAAAACCTGTATTCCACACAAAATCAATGCATCCAGTTATCATGTTTCTACAGAAAATTTCCATGATTATCAATCGCACAAATTCACTACAGAGTAAAAAACAAGCAATACTGAATGTGGAGCAAAAAACTTGGTCCATGAGGGATCTCTTTACTTGATGAGAAAACTACAAAACAAAATAACATCACTGAACTGAATAAAATATTATAGGTGTTTAAAGAAATTATCAGTGATATCCTAAACGAGTCTTACAGGCATACACTATAAACTCTCACCGCAGTCTTATGGTTCACGAAAAGGCTCGTACTGTTGCGGAAAGTAGTACATTGAATATATGATACCTGTATGGATATCCATGATATTTGGAGCGGAAAATCGAGAGAAGCACGCTGAAGAAAAGTACCACACAACCCAGGCCAGCGATGGTTAAAACTAGAACATTGTAGCAAAAAACTCATTGAATACATCAACTGCTCATTATGTAGCATGACGCACAAACATACATTTGCCAAAAACAAATGATTGTAGGACTGGGTGTCGACGTGGAATACCAGTTACATTACCGAGATCTGCGTACAGGCTGGAAATCGCAATTAGGGTTTGATTAATTACCGCGCCATTAAAGTAATTAAAGCTACCATACATGATTGGAACTTGTCATTTTCACAGAATACAGTTTCATCGGCAGGCAATCAGCAGGCATGATTAAGCATTTGAAATACAAACATTGTTGCGTTTGCAGCTCTGCTTATAGTGAACATGACGACGGAAATACTATAAAGAGTTTCCCCCTTGTTCTGCCCGCAAATAAAAATAAAAAAATTTACACATTTTGCTAGGCCAGATTTCCGTTCTCTAAAAATTTTGCCACCAAACAACGCAACCCTAATATTTCTAGAAATGATCTTTTCTGCTGTTGATGGATTTCTTCGCCAAATCAAAAACTTTGCCTCGACAAGTTCCTCTTTACATCAAATTATTGGCACTGGTTGACAACGAGCAACTTTAAACGAATGGTGTACAAAAACTTACTTTTCTTCTTATTAGGGTCAGTAGCTTCGAAAGCTTTCTCGTTCAGCAGTATAAGACCAGCAGTATAAGCGGCATCTTAAGGCGAGATGTTAAGGCAACAAGAAATCTAAACATTCCAACAAATACACGGAATTTCCAACAACAGTGTAGTTTCGTGCGGTGCATGTATCCACGCATATTTGCCAACTGAGCTTCTTGTGCAGCATCTTGTGCGGCATCTTAGTCAAAACAAACCATTGCATTTAAGGCTGTTTAGTGCTGAAGGCTAAACTGCTGTTCAGGTTGCTTATAATCATGCAACATAATGCGACCAATTTGACCAAGTATGACCAAACACACTATGTTAGACTACTAGTTTTTCTTTTGAGGAGAGAGAAGCTATGCGCATAACAAAATTATACGCCCGCACTCGATGGCAATATAGCTGCGCAAGCGAAGATACAAGAACAGTTTGTAGCAAATATATGTAAAAAGATACAAAGGCCAAGTATGATGTGAGTTTCAGCAATAAATTGATATTGACTGCTTCCATGAATGTAATTCTAAAATGTGATACAGAAAATATCGAGTTCTCATCAAAGCATAATACACCTCACGTAATTACTGATCTCGTGCTACTACAACCCTTGAACTATAGAAGATCTGGAACGCTACGTGAAGGGGGGAATTGAGGCCGACTTTGTGCTTACTTTGCAGGTAGACCAGGTCGTTTTAGATTTTTTTTAAAAATAAACTTTTTACTTTCAACTTAAACCTTGTACCAGTTCTTTAAATTTCATGACAAAATTGTACTGTTACCGAAATGTTAAAGCACGCACGAAAATGACGAAATATCCGCGCGATTTTTCCCGTCTTTCTGAGGTTTTGAAAGTGTGAGGTATATAGTTCTGGGTTAAATACACTTATTTTTTAAGTTTCAGAAAAATTGAGCCATTAGCCACAGAAAAGATAGAACGTTTTCAAGATGTAAACACAATTAACGCATATCGGGGAAGATGACATATGTTAGTTGTACATTTGGCTTCAACCAATCACAGCACGAAATCATAGGAGTTAGCGCTCCAGATCTTCCATGGTTCAATGTCTACAACCAAGGTACTACCGCCTTCCTTAAAACCTTAGAAGAATGCATCATATGCTATCACAGCCCCTTCGAGAAGAGTTCATACACAGCCTTTTTTGCCGAAACAGATCTTCAAACACATCTGTCAAACGTCTATCAAGGCTACTTTTGTAGCTTTCCTATAGCAACTCACTTACCACTTGCCCATTCTCTGGATTTCTATGGGCGTAAGCTGGACCACGAATGTGATTCCACATTTGACCAGACAACATACAAAAAACGATAGTCTAAAATATGTCAAATATAGATTGAGTTAGCTCTGTCTGCAGTCATGCATGTACAGCACCGGTACACTGTTTCAAGGTTGATTTCCAACACTGAAACTTTCTTCAGAAGGTTTGAACTTCCTGTCCAAAACTGGAACAGACGCCGGAATTCCCTTTGGAGAGGTTGGAAAAGGAACGTAACGAAAAAGACTTTTCATTCCAATAACAATATTTAAAACTGCAGAGTCAAAAGTCATGTTTTTCCACTATTTGAAGAACTGAGGTAGTTCGCAGCTGAGGGAACAGTTGTGACCGAGGGGGACAAAAACTTTGAAGAAAATTTTCATACTTTCGTGTTTTTTTTTTGTTATAGTTTAAAGACATGGAAAATAATTCGGGGACAAGAGAACCGTAGCTATCCTTACTTTTATCAGGTTTGGGTGTCAAATACTTGGCGAAACTGCAGAGCAATCCTGCCTTCTTGGAGGCGATAGACGGGAAATTGTCGCCAAAAAGCCATTTCTTTGCGTTAGGGAGAAGTTGATTTGGTGAATCAATTCTAAACATGCAAAACGAAGCAAAAACTTTGTTGTCGCGTAACGTTGACATATAGGTATTTTCAGAACGCAGGAGGTAAGGAATTTGCTCTAACATTAATTCGACATCAGAAGGCTTTACATTGATATCCTGCTCCGGTTTGTTACGCAATGTGCATAAGCAGTCTGAAAGGACACATGTTGAAGTATCGAAGGGTCAACAGCTGGTGTTAAAGCGGATCTACAAAAGGAACGGCTTGGTTCTCTAGTATGTCACACACATGATCAAATGTCAATTTTTCGCCAGAAAAGGAGAACTCGTCTGATGGGGACCACGAAAGGACCTAAATTTCAGAGTCATACAACCATCACGAATAGTCGCGTTGTTGTTTGCTTCTGCTCAGCGATCGGTTCTAGCTACTGATGCTAAATTCTGACAAATCGAAGTTAAAGATTGGAAAGATGCGTCTGGTGGCTGAATAGCCGATGTTGGTAGCTATAAAGCCAAATCCTTCTGCCGGAGTGGTTAAGGCTTAACTCAGTGGCGCAATCGTTTTCCGCCAAAACGAATAGCGTGTTACACTCTCGCTCGCAGGCTTCGAAATTTCGATCTCTTTAAAGCGATTCTGGCGCTTGGCGGTCGTTCAAGCAGGATATCCTGAGGTTACGTGCACTGATGTCGCCGGATCTTAGATGCTGTAACATACTGAAACTAGTACTAAACATTCTACCGTTGTTTGCGCTAGAACGTAAAGATTTTCGCCTCTCTGATGGCCACGAAGGGTGCGATTCCTCTTGTTTTAGTAAGAGAGATTGCTGACGATGTTTTGGGATAGCATGGTAAAAATTCCTAGACTGCTAAAAACGAATACTTTTCCAGCAAAAAAAAGGCAAGAAAAGAATCCCCTAGTTTAAAACTTACCCGTTTGAGAGAGAAGCACAGTAGAATTATGGGAAGTGGCATTTCAAGGGGTACTACAGACATTATTTTCCCTTAGTAGTACTGAAAAGCAGTTCGAAGCAAAAATGGGTAAGCAGTAATGGTTGGTTTATTATATATTTCGATCAGAGTGCATGAAATACAACTACTCAATATTCGGTCGAGAAAGACTGCGTTTTTTCGATGAAACTTACCAAAGCTCCGATTGCCCAGTATGTTCTATTATAAAGAAACTCCAGACTTTTCCTCTTTACGTACAACAAACCACCAATGATAATAACAAGAGTACCCAAGGCAAGAGCTCCCATGTAATTTGGAGGACGAAGAATGCGTATCTGTACACCAAAGAATAAAACAATGCCATATGGCAAGCTAAGAATTAAAACGATATGTGCGTACAATAAGTCTGCAAATTTAGGGCATACTAGACCACATGACAAAACAAGTGAAGCTATAGGTTCAGTAAGATTTGAAGTATTTTGCAGGTGCTACACTTTTAGAATATATCTCACATGAATATCAGTACGTTCTGCTACCCATCGCCCAAGACTTTCAGCAGAAAATCCCATCCTGTAACATGGAATATAAAACATACATTTACAGCGATGTAAACATTACCTTCCACTGATACTGCACAAACCTATACACTGGTAGATCATTCGACTTAATTATAGTGATAACCATGACCATCAAGACTCAAGGTGCTCCCGACTGCACTCGTTCATGCATATATTTTATGCTGTTTAACAGCAAACGATTTCACTCATCAAAGAAAGATGGTAACATCTTAAACGACTGTCGTTAAGTGGCAATGCACCCGGATGCATACTCACTTCACTTTGATAGATTGTCACAAGCAATGTTGCTCGTCTGGTTGACTCTGTAAGACTTTTCACACTTAATCGGTAAACTGGTTTCAAAGTTTCAGGTATAAAGATTTACGTTTACCTTTGAATATCGTATGAATCACCCCGTTTAGTTTTCCCTTTTGGAGGTATGTGCATAAAAACTGGAGCAGAATTCAATTTCAACTAAAATGCACAACAGAAACAAGAGAGAATGAAAAGTAGTTCAGTACAGTACAATGCAGTCAGATGCTTGCGGTGTACAGCATTTGAAACCTCATGCACGTATGTAATACGTAATCATGAGGTACAACTCACAAAGCATTGTAAGTACCCGGTTAATACTGCAATCAACTGGACTGCGATAAAAGAAGCACACTTTCGCGCATCCTCTCTGAGCTTGCTTCAACAATGAAGCAACCAAAGAGACGGTATTACGGAAGCTAAAACAAACAGCTATAAAACATGTTAAAGAAAAGTACTGAATGATGTATATACCATTACAGTGCAATGCGATCAACCCCCTTTTTTAACTCCTTCAAAGGTTGTTTCCGAAGGGTAGGAGTGCTTGATGGGGTTAGGAAGGTATAAGCGCAAAAATGCATCACAAGATGTTACCAGAAGTAGATTACACGCTATGGGGCCATGAGGCTAGCTTAAGTAGTTTCTGAGTTTGTCTACAAAGGTCTTTAAAATGGTTTAACACCAGGACGAGAAACTGTTCATTTCTGAATAATGGGAAAAAATTATATTTATCATGATGAGCGTGTAAAAGAGATAGCTGTGCGCCAATGTATAGAAGCATGGATTTTTGCCGGAACTCTGGTAGGGTTTTTAAACTCCTGTATTGTTTGAAATAACATTCAATCTCTAAATCCTTATGACAGCAGATCCAAATCATGTACAGCTAAGCTTTCTCATTTTCGTACGTTCTATATGTAGCAGAAAAAGCTCCATACCGCTTGAAAAACATCTGATCCTTCATCAAAGTCAACCATCGCGAAAAAAAGTTCATTTGAGTAACTTGATGAGTAATGCCAAGAGTTTGCAAGAATCTGGTATTCAGAGTTTGCTTCTCTATAAAAATCAAAATTTTTAATTTAAATTCTAATTAACAAATAGATTACATTTAGCCGTTGTCTGTTCAGAAATAGATACACAGATGACGTCATAAGGTGGTAAGAACAAAAAAGTCACTTTTTGTTCTTCCCACCTAATCATGTCATCTGTGAGTCTATTTCTAAACAGAGAATGGTTAAATGTTATCCAACTGCTTTCAGTAAAAAAGAATAAAACAAAGAGAAAAAGTTTTATTAAATGAAAAATCCCAGGGAAACTGCAAGTAGAATAAAATTCCACAGGCTGACGTCAGCATTTTGATTAATAAACAAATGAAACATGTCACACCAAAGCAGACCAGTCCGTGCGAAAACTGCTGGAATTGCACAACAGTTGGCATTGACTTTTGTCACTTATTCATGTTGAAGGTTTAATTTAATTTACGTGCTCTTTTGGATCAATCATATATGGCTGACAACACGTTGCCAGCACAGTGGGTTTTGAACATTATAATTTGATCATCTATCTTCTCAATATGGTTTTGTAAAAACATTGCGAATTATTCAGTATTTCTGGGAAATCCCCCGCGATGATTAAATAGGCGCTAGATGGTGTTCAACGGACAAAAACAAAAAATTTTACTTAATTGGAAAGCTAGATATAAAACTAAACTTGGACAATTTTCATGAGAGAAAACAAGCATGGAGAGTGGAACATAGTACAAGAAATGCTCAAAGTTAGAGAAAGTTAGGCTTGCATGAAAGGAGATATCAACAATCAGGAAGATTTAGCCCTAGCCTACGAGAAAACTGTGCAATCAATACAGCGATTGGAGGGTTCAAAGGATGAAACCTTAACACAACTAACGGATGGATTTATTCTATTATAAGGACTTATCTGCGAAACAAAACGATGGCACCACTTTAAGCAACGGTTGGACGAACTGCTGAGCTCGAGACAGGGATAAGAACAACAGTTGTGGAAGCCAAGTCGAAATTCACGGATTCTCAGATGCTGGAAAGACAGCATGCAGTTTGTGCAGCGGTTTATGCCGTGGAATGCCAATCGCTGCTCGGAGCAAAGTCGAGAGTTGCGCCCAAAGATACAAGTACCTTCAGGATGTAGCTCTTTGCAACTATGACTCTGGCGCAGCCAGAAAGTAATGTAATGATGGCACTGGAAGCGCAGCGATCCGATCGGTGCACAATCGGGTGGATAGTAAGACATTGCTTAATTGCCTTGAAAACAAGGAAAGTTGGTCAGCGATCGCTACGAACCGAGTTACAAAAATAAAAGAATTTGTGAAAGCGACATAGCACTATGTTTTAATCAACAGAACTCCAAGTGATGCAGGAGCAAGAGGCTTGGAACCGAAAAAGTTAGGAGACCTATGGTTTACAGGTTCGACTTAGCTAGTGAACCATGATGACTGGCCGGAGCAATCGCAGATTTCCAAAAATACAGGAAGTGAAGTTTATTTATTTATTTATTTATTATGCTTTGCCAATTTCACATCAACATACAGTACACAATACTATGGCAGGGTATACGCAACAGCTTGCGCCAATTACAGCGGCCCTTTACGACAACACAATTCACAAGACAAGACAAAACAAAGACACAAATTATAGAACTAATAACAACACGAAGTTGAACGAGACAAGTTACGAGATGTGTTACAAGACAAACATACAGACTTCCAAGTTCTAGGGTCTTCGGCATCATAAATATTTAGTGCTGATTTATAATAACTATAAAGGTTGTTCTTGAATCCGCTAAGGCTTGCGTTTTTTGAAGTCAGGTCGTTCGGTAAAATATTCCATACTCTCGAACACCTGGATAGGAACGATTTCTGGAATGTTGCAGTCCTGCATTTCGTAGTTGCGAACGTCAAGCAGTTGGGGTTAACGGATCTGGTTATTCTTTCCCGGTTCTGAGTAGGTGGTAAGATGCTGTTATCAATGTTTATCATCCCGTGAATACATTTGAAGAAAAAGACAAGATCTAAATACTCGTGCCAATACGAGAGTGGGAGGAGATCCAGCATCTCGAGTCTTCGCTTATAGCTAATTTCGCACATGAACGGCTGATCTAGAATGAATTTACTCGCTTATCACGACAAGGGTCCATTATGTCGTTAATGATTTCATTGTTTGTTTAATGTAGATAAATAAAAAAATTCGAAATAACATTCATGCTTCTTATATGCATATACAGTGTGTTCATGCGGGTAGTCCTTGAAGTGAATTGTCTTTGACTAATTCCTAGAACTTTTTATATGAGAGGTGTATTATTAACATGTGACTAAATAAATGTATTACTGTTTGATTGAGCTGATTTCTTTATTAATACTATACATGAAAAAATTTCTCGATTCTGATTGGTTAAGAGCAGTGCAATTTCGGAAATACAGTGCAAGAAAAGGAAATTCAGTGCAATTTTTCAAAAATTTCTGAAATTTGTTCGCAAAACATTTTCATAAACTGAAAAAAAATCAGTTCAGAAAATTGTTTTTCGTGCATGTCCTTTTTGCAAAGCATTGAACAGTTACCAGAGAGTTTATCCTTCACGTTGAATTTTTTCATGTATATTATTAATAAGTAATAGTATGCTTTCTCGTGCAATTTGGAAAAACATGCACTCGTGAGTTTTTCAAAGACTTCAAATTGCACTCGTCCTTCGGACTCGTGCAATTTTGATAGTATTTGAAAAACTCACTCGTGCATGTTTTTTCCAAATTGCACTCAAAACCATTCTGTTACCTTTACAAACAGTTAATATGCAGATGATATTTCTTATTTTCAGGGAGATGCAACGAGGACGCATCAAATGTGGTCATTACTGGCCTGATCCAGGAGCATTTGAGTCTTACCACGATATAGAAGTCAGCTGTTTGGAAGAAACGAACAAAGACGATTTTGTTAACAGACAATTTTTGGTTAACAACACCACGGTAATGGCAATTTTACGCTTTTTTGATCATGTAGTTCTGAACGGTTTTTTAAGGGGGGCAGTAAGAGTCATCTCTTATTGTTCCGGTTTTAACAAAGGAGGAAACTTGGACTAAAGTAACCATATTGAATAGATCTACCAATTTTATGCTACAATCAAGTTTCAATCGAATACTTGAGGACAATTTGCAGAAGTGAAAAGTATCATAGTCTTCTACTTTTTCTAGACAAAGGAATCTCGAACTGTGCATCAAATTCAGATGGTAAGCTGGCCTGATTTTGGTGTCCCCGACTCAGCTGAGCCAATTTTCCAGCTTAAATCTATGGTAGAGGAACTGCAGACCGCTGGTAAAAAGCAGGCTCAACGTCCACCTGTTGTAGTGCACTGCAGCGCAGGCATTGGGAGGACTGGATCCTACTGTACGATAAGCATCGGCATTGATTCTTTATTGAACACAGGCAGATGTGATATTGTAGATACGGTCAAACGCATTCGGACCCAGCGAGCACTCAGTGTGCAGACCGCTGACCAGTATGAATTGTGCTATACGTCATTACTTGAGTATGCGGCATTGCATGTCAGCAGTATTGAGGCGCAGGAGAAAATTGATATACTGGAGTTTTTAAATGATTGGAAACAAACACAAGCTGATGAACGATGGTGAGCACTGAATGAAATGAATTTTTAGTATAAGTGGACTCGGCATGCTGATATGTGCTTGTTTCTGTAGAAATAGTTTCAGTATAGCGCGACTGTGGGTGGCTTTTCTCGTTGTGTTTTGTAACTCTCTCCAAACAGTAGCTGTACCAGGACACATAACAAGCAAAGTAGTAATGTAACGTCAAGTTGTCGTGGGAAGTACTCGGGTAAATCAATGTTTTGTAACTCTCTCCGAGTGATAACCTTTGCCCGGCGCCGAAGTACGCTTCTCTGGTCCTGAGAGACTTAAAGCTGAATGCAGACTTAAGTGATGAGAACCATGTATTTACTTGTAAAGTATTTTAATAGCATGTTCTAGTTCAAACTAGCTACATATCTAGCGTAGGACACACGTCTACTATTGGACATCATATTCTAGCAGAAACATTCGTATGCATTTCGTCTGTGCATTCGTACTTCTACCTTGAGTTAATATTTATTGATAATGTTCCATATTTATTTTTTAGTAAACTTTGTAAAGTTATATTGCATTGTATGAAAAATATATCTATAGTTGTCGTCTTCATTACGTGTAATCTCTGGCTTTATTTTAAAATTAGCGCTTAGACGAATTTTTTCTGAAGTTGCGTTAGAATATTGAAAAAGCGTGGTCTTCCTGTATGCACGAATATTCTACGCATTGTAAGAGCTGCTTTGAGACTTTTGAGAAGGAGTTCAAAGGCTGTCAGACATGAGCCATTTATAAAAACCTCAGATGCTTTCAAAAATTAATATTCAAGAATACAAAAGCATCTCTTTTTCCACTATTTTGACTAGATATTCAAAACGTTTTATCTTGACACGGGCGCCATCTTGGCTTTAGGCAAGCGTGTGACGTTTTGAACGAAATTAGCGTTCCAGATTATATAGCTACATGTCACGACCGTAACCAGGAAAGGCTTAAAACAGAACAGTCTTTATAATTTAAAAATATTCATTACTAAAAAAAATCTAAAAGAACGAAGAAACAGTTTATTGGTCTATTGACAACGGTAGCTACATATTTGCTTTTCAAACTTTGTACTTTCACAACTTTCGTAACCTTTTTTCGAGGGTGGTGCGGGGTTTGTTCATGCGTTTATTAAGGCCTGTTTACATGGGGGATTTTTGATGCCATTTTTCTCGTGTTGAACGATGTGGTAGAGTGGATAACTGGCGAACATACTTCGTCCAACAATTTTGCCAATGCACTCGCCAGTCAACCTACTCGATCAGATACGCTAAGAGAAGAAAAATTGCCGTGAAAATCGCCCGTGTAAATAGGCCTTTATGGTTCCTGCCCTCAATGCGATTAAATATGGTTATGGCTCCCGGCTCGTAGGTTTCGCAGATCCCTTGACGATGTATGTTAGCCGGCTTGCCGAGATTGTTCGTTACTGACAAGTATACGCAACACAACGCACGGCAGTTGAAGATTCGAAATGTTAATATCAAGTTATGCTCGAATATTACTTGACGAGAAACGATTGTCCTCTCGTATTAAAAACAAACATACATGCAAAAGTTTAATAACTTAACGAACTCCTCGGCTCGCTCCAGGCTATCTTCTACAGCCAGATTTAATGAGCCTGCTGTAACAATGGTTCATCCAAAAAAAGTTAAATTAACTTATATAATTTAATATTTCGTACTTTATATACCTTAATATGGATAGTGTTTGTTTGTATGTAGTTACGTTATTAGGAGTTCGTGTAGTTGCAAGATACACAAGAAAACTTTATGGACGTTTCGAGGGAATGGCCTGGCAGAAAGGCCAGTGCTGTAGCAGAGGGAAAGCGGACGGGGGGGGGGGTGGAAGCCCCCTTCTTCAATCTGAGGGAGGGCTGAGCTCCCCTTCTACTTTCATGAATTAGTACATTCTGCAAGGGCTCTTGAATCACAATGAGTTGAGTGGCATATTTCTTAAATGAAAAAGTAGTTATCTTGCGTCAGTTGCTTCTTTTTTCGATGTTAAGCAATAAATGAACGATGTAAGTCTGTAAACTGCGTTTATCAGATGGATTACTGGTCATCATGCACCACAATTATGACGTCACTGCCGTACACGTACGTTTACGAGTTTCTGCTTGTCAAGAGAGCCCCTCCTCCCCCTCTAAATGATTATTTTTACAGCACTGAGAAAGGTTTCTTATGTCTTTTATGTACTCTAGAATGCTCTCTTCTCCCTTGTGTAAAATTAAGAATATTAAAAATGTACACAACTTCACATATACCAAGGGAGCACAGCAGCATGATATTTGTATATTTGTATGAGTCTGTCTCACCT
>JAODVQ020196249.1:0-10072 GCA_025400075.2 Phenganax stokvisi
TCTCTCTCTCTCTCTCTCTCTCTGGACAGGAGAACGATGAGGACGTGGACGAGGACGACTATGATGACTTTGATCCACGAAAACCGCCTTCTGGTAGGTGTATATAGCTATAATAGTGAATCTGCCCCTCCCACATACTGAGTTACTCCTATATACCCACAGTATCATTGATAGCTCCAGCTCGGGTTGTTTAGATGTTAAAAATAATAATATAGCTACAGGGTGACTGTTTAAACCTAGCTTTATTCTAACACAAGTTGTCTAAATTCACTATTGCAAGCCTCCACTACTGTAGTCTGGTTCAGATCCTACCTGGGGCACGAATCCTACGCGCATGTGGTTGGGTGGGGTTACCACTACTGTAGCGTGTATAATTATTACCTCTCTCTAAAAAACTTGAAGCCAGGAAGAAATATTGCTTATAATAGAAGGGTGTTCATTTTGGAGGGGCTACGAATGTATTAATTGGTATATAGTAACTACTAATCTATAGAGGTATGGATCCACTATAGGGAGGTATCCATTAAGCAGGGTGCACATAACTATGTATTCATCCTATAAACAGGACCATCGATCAATATAGAAGAGTTACAGTCGGGTAAAGTAGATCCACAGAAGATTTTGGAGCAATCAAAGAGAGGGAAAGTTATGATGATATTTGTGGGAGTCAAAGACCCTCCAAACGAACACTACACGGATCAGGTCAGCCGTCGGTGGGCCACCAGTCTCATGAATGCTCATATCCCTATAGAAAGGTCGGTCTTGTGTATAGCTCCGTTCACACGGACATACGCTCTATGATAATTATATAGTTGAACCTCTCTAAAAGGACAAGATGGACCTTGGAAATTCTCTAGTAAGGACAAGATGGACCTTGGAACCTCTCTAGTAAGGACAAGATGGACCTTGGAACCTCTCCAATAAGGACACATTCACAGCATTACCCTCCTTGTTCAAATTATTAAATCAGAACATTGACAGTGACATTCTAAATTTTCGTATTTTATCAACAATTTTCACGAAACAGTATAAATAGTGATACACCCCACCTCCTAATTCTCCTTCTCTCAATACAGATATGTGGTTGCAATGGACAGGGTATTGTTCATGACGCGAGATGGCAGCAAGGCGTGGGAGATTAAAGACTATTTAGTTACTCTGGATGAGTGTACGACTGTTAATTTTGAACAGTTATCTTTTCCGTGCAAAGGAACGGCAGAGGGGAGCAAAGGATACCAACACCCCGACAAGCAAGAACTATAACGGCTAATTTTAATCTACCTAGGAGTCTTTAATATGACGAGGTTAATAATATCTCGCTGATAATAACTTATATCACTAGATTTGGCAGTCATTTTTGTTTAATTAGCTTTTTTATTTCTCCTCTTTAATAATTATTATTATGAAGTGACGAAATAAATAAAATTGGTATTATGATAATTTAAAAAGATGGTCAAAATTCGATTACTAGTTGTGATGTTAAAAATAATGTAGGATGTGGGGGGTGAAGCTTAAAATTTTTGAAGTGACACGGCCATTATAAATGTTGGAATCAAATTTTTGTGCTCTGCAAGTGGTGATCTCAGCACTTTGTGCGTTGAGATAGGTGTGAAAAATATTATACTGACAAAAAATGGACGAGGGACAAGCCTGAAATGATGATTTTTAACTTAGCACTTTGTGCAGTGAAGACATGAAAAAAGACAAAAAACGGATACGCATACGAACAAAAAGACTTTTGGTGGCTATATCCATACTCCGGCATAGTTGCCATAGAGACCAAGTGGTAAGGGACCGCCTGCCGTAAAGAGTTTGGTTCTGGAGGGACTGTAACAGTGGGTGTAGATGGCACTCAATGGCTCCGGTAGACCGCTGAAGAAACTCTGGTAGGTCTCATCTCTTCTCTGTTATGCATACATAGATAGAGCGATAGAATAGAGGCTGATCATAAACTCATTGTCTTGTAGAATTATACTAGGAGAATGTAGAACATTGCTGTATTGTTGGTGTGTATGTTACAACACTTATGGGAAACCACACCTAGTAAGTACTTCACGGAGCCTACAACGCTACGCTCACAATTATATTTATCCTTTAGTAACCATGTCAATTTATGGACACTCTCGTGTTTGAATTAACCACAACATCTCTGTTAGCCACACGACAAGGCTCCACCAGCAGGAGGCACACAGGGTTGCCAAGCTTCCACTAAAACCTCATAAAGCCTATAATCACTAGAGAGGCCATTGCAGCATATGATGATAGTCAAATGAATAGAAACTTACCAGCCATCCACCTGATGTTGAGAGGTTGAGAGCAGTAGGTCTGGACTGCTGTTGTCTGGTTGTAGCAGTGTTCTTGTTGAGATAGTGTCGTGTTCTCATGTCGTAGAAATACACGTGACCAGCTCCTGTTCCTATACTGAGGAGGTTGTGGTTAAATTTCAGTGATCTAATACCTATCCAACGGAAAAAAAGATTATGAAACAGAAAATAAAACACTAAATAGGCTTTGTTGTAGTAAAAATGAGCTTGTGAGGATGTGTACAGTGGAATCCTGCTTAATGGACACCTCTCTATAGCAGATGCCTCATTATAATTTCTGCATCCCAAACTTACTACTAATTAATACATAGCAACCCCTCATGAAGGGAAACGGCATTTAATGCTCCAAGCTGTCCGTCATAGAGAGGTTTCATTGTATAACAGTCAATTATTTTTGGCTCCAAGTTGTCCATTAAAAAGAGGTTGCAGACAATATTTCAGGCTAAAAACTGTCCGTTATAGAGAGGTTCCACTGTATCTACAGTACATACCACAATCAGGGTCCAGTGATTTGAGAGAGCCGACTGTAGAGGCAGGGACTCTATCATCTAGGAATGTGACGTGGGACCGGGAGCCAACACCATACATGTGCCCACTCTGATCGTCAAATTCCATACAGACATTCTCAGCACAGAATGGCATTTCAACATCACTCTTCTGTAGATGGTGGAGTAAGTATTTCGGGGTCACTCCAGACAACAAGTGGAACTGTGTTCAGCAAAACACTTCCCCCGTTTACACAGACATCTTAAACTGGTTTTGAAACTGGTTTACAGTGTAAATGGTCTAAACCAGTTTCCAAACCACTTTGTTTCACACATTTCCAATGCTAAACTGGCTTGAGAAATTCACACGTAAACGGTATATGGTTTGTAAACCAGTTTCCAAACTGGTTTAATTTTGTCCGTGTAAACAGGGGTATACACTCTCACACAATGTATCACACAATGTATAGCTCTCGTGGATTGATAGATCTAGACAGCCCCAATTTATAATCTGTAGTGGATGTTTTAAGGGACCCACAAGATCGTAGCAACAGCTAAAGACAACTGATGGCATATGTTGTCAAACACACACCAGGAAAATATGCAATTCACACACTTGTATACACCATGAACTACATACCCAGTCCCAGTAATAGGGTCATCTATACCGCTACCATACAATAGCTAGAGCTTTATAATTCCACGTGTGATACTCCACCTAACTGCTCTTGGTATATAGCTCAGTTGGTAGAGCACTGTGCCTGAAATACAGGTATTGTAGGCTCAAACCTGCCCAGGGAAAACAGGCTGACCTGAACGGCATTGATTTTTTAATGTTTCTACATTGCCGCCCAGGGAAAACAGGCCGACCTGAACGGCATTGATTTTTAAAATGTTTCTACATTGATTTGATTCATGCATGTACACATCATTAATGGAAGTGTAGCAAAGTGCTAAATTTAGAAAAGTTACTAAAGATAGAACAAATCAAAGGCATAATACAGGTTTTAGGTGTTTGCATAATGACTATGGTTACCTGAAGGAAAGTGTACAAGTCCCAGAAATGAACAGTAGCTCCACATGCATTGGTCTGTAGCGATGCTAGAGTCTATTATAAAGATGAAAGTGAGAGAATTGAGGGGGTAGAAAGAAGGAAAGAAAATAATACTGGTTATATATAATAGTATGCTATATTGGTTCAAAGGTTTGCTTACATATTTCTCCTTGTTGTAGGCGAGGCTACGCACACGTTCGCAATGAGAGTTGGGTGATATTCTACCTCTGGTACTGCTACGATCTGCTACATTTGAGAATTTGACGATTGGCTCTAATCTCTGGGCATCTTCTGCCATTGGGCCTGTCTCTGTGTCTTCTCCTCTGCTGGTTTTGTCTTCTTGGCCGTTGTCCTCTAGTGTACCCACAGACCACAGCGCCATCTTTGAATCTCTTGCTCCTGATGAGTGAGTGAGTGAGAGAGAGAGTGAGTGTGAGAGTGAGTGAGTGAGTGAGTGAGTGTGAGAGAGAGCATATAGTAGTTGTTGACTCTCTCTTCAATAATAGGCTCTATGAGCTATGAGGCATGGATCACCTACATGTACGTAATTGTGCTATGGTGGGCCCAGTAGGTACAGGTGACAGGAACCCCACAAACCAGGCATGAAAATACGTATGGACAGAGGGGGAAGGAGGGAAGGAGGAGGGACAATGACTATTTGTCTCCACAATTTCCTTTAAATTCGTAATTTCATGGACAATAAATCATCTAATCTGAGGGGTAAAGGTCTAGACATGACAAATTGAGGTTCCATGCTATATTATTGCGTAATGTGGAAACCTGTGATAAGAAGAGTGTCCGTGATCCATTGAATGTCGAAGAGCCAATCTGTGTGCCCCTGTCATTAATAATAGAGATACGTAGAAAAAGAGATGCATTGAAACAGAGATTGCACTATAGTGTGGTTTTGGGTTTCATGGGCCCAGTGAACACCCAGTTGAGCCGAGGGCATGAACATATAAAACTGGCTCTAGCTAGCAAAAGCTGCAAAATTATTAGATGTGTTCCACTGGGAAATGTCTGTACACTACTCAATACATGATTGTATGTACACTATTAAACAGGATTCTTAAGGTATGTATATAATTAGAATGATATGGAATTCCATTCGGCTTGGGACCTGAAAACTTAGCTGGACTTGCAAGGTGACTGAGTTTCAATAGCTGGTAGAACCAGATAAACGCAACCACATACATACACATTGGGTGCACCTTACTACGTAGGAAAGTGAGGAGGCTGAGGCTTAAAGGAAAGATGAATTCCAATGTGACATTATCTACACTCGTTTTACACTTGTTGTTAATGCACTTTATACCCCAGTGAAACCATGCCAACACCTCACTTGACAATATACTGCAATAATAGCAATACCTCGCCCACTGCCAAAGGTTGTAGCTCTGGTAGTCTATAAATAGCCAAATGAGTAGGGTCTACCCCTCCGGCAGCGAGATATCGTCTCTCGTTGGAGACCCTGATGGAGTGTATTCCACAGGAAGTCGTGGAGGTCTTGCGTGAGTCCAGTTGAAGTCTCGGGATATCAAAGGTGGAATTATTCAGAGTGTTCACTACAAACAGCTGTGGATGCGGTGGAAAATGCACCATCAGTTTCATTTTTTCCTCCATTTTTATCTTCTCATTCTCAACTTTCTCTTTCTCTCTTCCAGTATATACTACTACACAGTGGAACCTCTTTCTAATGGACAACTTAGAGGCAGGAATATTGTCCATTATAGAAGGGTGTCCATTCTGGAGAGGGCTTTAATGTAAATGGGTAATAAGCTGGGACACAGAAAATTGTCTGTTGTAGCGAGGTGTCCACTATAGAGGTGCCATTAAGATTCCACTATATCACCATGTGAGGTGCCTCTTATGACCTAGACCATTAAGTTATGATTTACAGACACACCCCTGTGTGCGGTTAGTCGAGGCTGAGTAAACTCCACGTTTACATGGCTCGAATTCCGTCTACTCAATAATGGTATTCATGCTCCATTAGAGCTGATGTATAGGCTCCCCGGGTTGCTTGGTTGGCTCCCCCAAAGCTTATAAAATTCCAGCAGACCTTGTTGCATTTTGTTCCTACGACCACCTCTTCCTCCGTTATCCACTCCGAGGCGAATACTTTGTCCGTTCTCCCAATGTCCAGCGTCTTCTCTCGCAGCAGATGTGGGAGCCGGCGAGAAACGGAGGAGCCAAGTACGCGTGAGCTCTCCCAGCGCCGCGGTGGACGAGGCTCAGCAAGAAACCCACGGGTGGTCAGGTAATCAAACGTAGAGCTACTGCCTCGGTGGTGTTCTTGGTCTTGAGGATGAGAAATGAGCTTGTTGCAATGTGGACTTATCATCGTTTGTCTTGATGTCAAAAGCAGGTCATGAAGTTGATAAGGAACTGACGAACTGCGCCGTTTGAAAGAGTTCGAACATTCTAGTCGTCCGCAGCAACCGGTTTTTTTCCCTTTGGCGTCGCAGGAGGAGACGCCCCCTTTGGCGTTCGGTAAACGCCCTCCTAGCGTCTTGCGGTCCCGGTTCCATTCTGCGGTTAGCGCGTATTGCCATGACAACGCGCATGCGTAGTATTCATCTCTTTCTCACGCACGTGGTTTTCCTCAAAGAAGGGTAAAAATGGTGAGCCTATCAATCTTTAATCTTCCAGAATCTATGAAATGAGGATAGAGATTAGAACAAAGACCGCCTATTCGCCTAGTAAGTGTATTTTTTATATTTTAATAGGGACGCGTAAGAACGAAGACGGTGAAGAAGGCCTCGCGGGTCATCATAGAAAAGTACTACACCAGACTGACGCACGATTTTCACACCAACAAACGGGTCTGCGAGGACATAGCTATAATACCCAGCAAACGACTACGAAACAAGATCGCCGGGTAAGCTCCAAGAACCTGGAAAAGGGGGCGGCACCGCTACATTCTAAATAATGCTCACCTAGGTTCGTCACTCATCTCATGCGTCGCATCCAGAAGGGACCCGTGAGAGGCATCTCGATCAAACTCCAAGAGGAAGAGAGAGAAAGGCGTGACAACTATGTTCCTGATGTGAGGAAATATCAGTTCATGTGTTCTATTTTGGCCGACGCATTGCTCTATCTCTGTAGATCTCAGCCTTAGAGGAGGATATTCTTGAGGTGGATCCAGAGACAAAGGAAATGCTGAAGATGCTGGTACGTTGAACAAATTGTACATAGAAGTGTATAAGGGCTAAATATAAGAAGTAAGAACAAAAACGCTCTAGTTGTATATACCAATGATGTTGCTTTGTTTGTCATGCACTTGTGTTGATGTTTCAATACTACAATGATTCATATGGTGAAAGAATTTCAATTTAGCAGTCACACTTAACTCTAAAAATGATCTGCAGTAGGCTTGATATGTGACGTGCTCCTCTCTTTTTGTAGGATTTTGGAAACATCAACATTCAGGTCACCCAGCCTCAAGGAGTGCCGTACAGACGATAAGAGGAACAATACGATTTTGTTTCTCTACTTATCCCAATATTATATAGTTTCGATGAAAAAATCAATGTTTGTGATGGTATACACACAGTGAAATAAAACGTGCATTGGACATTTTTATAAATAATAGTGTGCTTTGCTGTGTGATAGAGAGTCTGATGGTGTAATTTTAATTCCATGCAAAGCTGTGATTCTCACATACAATTTCCTTTAATCCAGTTTTGTGGCCTGTAGAAGTTTGACTAGGAGGTGTATGACTGCTTGTTTGTTCTTGGTTGTTGAAAGCTCCACTAGGTTCATTGTTTGTGAGAAAAGCAGTGAAGTGTCCACTCTGTGTGATGTGTAGAAGCCTACACAGTCTCTGTAGGTTGAGTGGTAGAATTGGACCGGTGAGCTCCAAATAGAATCTTTGCACCATCTCTCCTTCCTTTAGTTCCTTTACACTACCTTGCTTCATCTGCAATGATAAAACTAAAGTTAGTTCATGTATAATACATATGTAGACACTAAAATTCGAATTGCTAGCTAGTTTTACCAAGAGCTGTTACACAATTCAAGTGGTTCAAACTATAAGCACACACAAACTAAGAGATGGAAAGTGTATGCACGTAGAGGGAGAAGTTCTGAGGCAAAGAAAGGGAAAAAATAGGATGTTACCAGACCTTGAGTGATCTGAGGGTACCTCCTTTGAACCCAGATGGAGCCAGTATAGTTGGTGGTACACCTGCATGACTCCCGGTGGTAGTAATAGTAGTCTTGCTGCTCAGTAGGTAGTTGAATAAGACATGGACACTGCCAGTACCTTCCACCAATACCACCGACTCTGGTCTATTATCAATTCTTGATTCCTGGGGTCTATTTCTGTCTCAATGGTAAAGGAACAAGTATAATACAAAAACTGTGCTCTGGTCCATTACATTTTAAAATATTAAACTCCTTATAGAGCTAATTCCTTGTGGGACTTTGCTCATGCCCAAGCTACATGCACCCATCATAGAAATAGAGAGGGCCTGGATGTAGAGTCAAGCAAGGAGATATTATGGAGGAGGATACGGAGCAGATCTCTGAGGACGTAGTTTTGGCAAGTCTTGTGCCAGGAGTCCCATTGTTGCTAGCCAGTTAGCAGCTCCTCCGTCATCTTCTGTGTCACTGAGATCATCATCTTCTTCTAGACCTCCTTGAGGGGCCAGGGGGAGATTTAATTCTGCCCCTGTATAATGAAAGACTCAATCACTATATATTCGTCAGAATAACCACTTGGTCGGCTATGCCATTACAACTACAACTACATCATCTCTAGCTACATTGGTGTTACTATATAATAGCACGAGAACTCTCAGTTTTTTTATCCGACAAAACTTAACAACTGCTAAGCTCAGTCTAGGCAAAATACTGTAGTTTTTGTCGATTGGGCACACCTTCTTTGCGTAGAGCCTCTCTCATTCCCAAGGTGGTGGGGGTAATCATGGCTGAGATAGAGGAGTTTCCCCGCTCGCCAGACGAGACAAAGAGGACTGTAAAGTTGTTTGCACAGAGGTAGAAATATGGACAGTGGCCACACTTTAGTAACTGGTACACACTGTAAAGACTAGTTGACCTGTAGACAATACCATATAATAGAAGATAGGGTTAGAGTGGCATTATTTAGAAAAATGGTGGAAGTTAAGGACTACATATTCTCCTTATTCAGGTTTTTTTCTTTATCAGAATTCACACCATACAATAATATTATGAACCGTCTTTTAAGGAAGTATGTATGTATGTATACAGAAACAATGTGTATAGTAAACACACCAGTCGTCCCTGAGTGATTGTAGGACCTGCGGGTCCTGAAGGAGAGGAGGAGGAGGAAGTGATTTCACTCGTGTCTCTGGAACATGTCGTGGAAAAATCTTTAGAAAAGGGAGAGATGGATGAACCCAGACCATCAGTGCTTCCTGTAGATCAATGTGTCGATCTCTTCCAGCCACAGTAGTAGGTGTGGGTTTAGTGAGGAACTGAGAGAGTCCGCTCGCCTCTTGATGAGGTTTCAGAGACTGAGTCCAGGTGAAGGGAAACGGAGATATGAATCTAATCTTTGTCTTAAGAGACCAATCAGTGGGGAGAACAGGGTTTGTTGAAATAATAGATGAAGTTTCGGTAGAAAGATGGACAGGTCTAGTCACACAACTAGACACATTATCACTGCTTTTTTCTGATGTTATTGTAGTAATGTTGTCTTGTGTTCTGAGAGCCACTGGGCTGTTGGAGATGTCCTGTAGACCAGCTCTCTGTCTCTGTGTTACAAATTATACAAAGAGTGAAATTAAAGGCTACTCTAATACAGTGGAGCACTGCTTAATTGATTCTATAGTGGACAAATTTGTGGGTCCAAACTTACTACTAATCAATACATTCGTAACTCCCCCAGAGTGGCACACTCTGTTATAATGGACAGACTTCCTGGCCCCAAGTTGCCCATTATAGAGGTTCCACTGTACTAACTTTGGGCCTCTTTACCCAATTACTACTAAGCCATCTTGATAACAGTTGAAAGGTGGTCTTACCTTGGAAGGAGTGGGGGATATGTTCTCTGATGTCCTCTTGGTTACTGGTTTATTTCTAGAACACGGGAGGTCGTTGGACTTCAGGGAAGGTTTTCTGGAGAGCTAGGTAAGAGAATGTGAGAACATTCATTCGTTGAGTTGTAACCTCGTGAGCAAACCTTTCTCTTGATCCGCACCACTTCGTTCGGGTTCTTCCAC
>JAODVQ020196355.1:0-11958 GCA_025400075.2 Phenganax stokvisi
TCCAGGATCGCGTTCGCGGACAAGTCGATCCCGGAGGTCTCGATGCGGTCGGCGTTGATGAATGCGACGTTGACGATGGAAATCGTGCCCGCGGACGTGCGCTCGATGCGCGGGTCGAAGGGATCGGCGTTGACGATGGCCTGAGCGTTCTCCTTGCGCAGCACATCTTCGAACGAATAGCGCCAGTAGTCGGCATTGAACGCCCAGTATCCGGCGCGTTGCCACGAAATCCCGGCGTTGAACGCGCTGGACGTCTCCGGCTTAAGGTTCGGGTCGCCCAGGGTGCGCCGGCCAGCAAACGTCCTGGAGCCATCGTGATCGACGATGTCGGTGAAGTTGGTCTGCGCGCCGCGGGTCTGGAAAGGCGATGGCGCCCGAAAAGACGTACTGTAGGTACCGCGAATCGAGACGGCGTCGGTGGCCCGGTAGAGCAGCGTGACTTTCGGGTCGAGCGTGTCGCCGACGCCTCCGCCGTAATCCTCGTAACGCAACGCGCCGGTCAATTCGAGGGTTTCGGAGAACGGCAGCCAGATTTCACCATACGCTGCGCCGACCCGGTCGGCAGCGCTGAAGTCGGGGTTTCCGATCAGGAACGCGAACCCGTCGTTGCGGGTGATGTCGTCGTAGGCAAAGTCCAGCGACTGGTCGCGGTACTGCACGCCCGCGGCGTAGCCCGCATCGCGCCACGGCAGGAAGCCGGTGACGTTCGCTTCCAGCGTGGTGAGTTTCGACCGCCCGTCGCCGAAGTAGTTGCCGATGATGAACGGGCGCAGGGCAGGCGAGTTGTGCAGCGTCTCTCCCGGGCCTGCGGCGAAATTCGAGCTGAAAGGGTTGAAGAACAGGCAGCCGCCCGTGCCGGCCTGTTCCGGCCCGGCGTCCAGCGGATTCGCATTGCAGTCGCTGCCGCCGAAACCCAGAAGGGCGGCCTGAAAGTTCGCCACGACCACATCGCGCGGGTTTTGAAGCGTATCGTTCTGCGCCCGCACCAGCGAGACGTTCCAGGACGAGGTATTGGTGATCCGGCCTTCGAAACCGGCCGCCAGCCGGGTCGTGTCGTGCTCGTAAAAATTCACTTCGGGCGGTTGCCCGTAACCGTAGGGGCGGCCCTGGAAAAAGACATCCTCGCCGAAGGCGTTGCCCGGGTGATACGCGGGGACGATCGGTGTGTTCAAAACGGGAAAGCTGGGTGAGACATCGCGATTGATGTCATTGTTGGCGTAGCCAAGCTCGGCCCAGAAGTTATCGGTATCGCCGCGGCCCCAGTCCACCCGCCCCCAGGTCTGCAGGCGCTGCTCGTTGGGAATGGCGGTGATCTGCGGACCGTAATCGAATCGGCAGATCGAGCTGTCGCCGGGCAACGCCTGCAACAGTCCTTCGTATCGCTCGCAATCGGGATCGGCCAGGGTGCGGCCCAGCGAGGGGATATTGAAGCTGGCGGGATTGCCGAAACCGCTGGTGGATGGACGCCGCCAGTCCACTTCGGTCAGTACCAGGCTGGTGCGGTCGAGATAGCTTGCCGCGACCAGGAATTCTCCGCTGCTTCCTAACTCGCCGCCGGCCACGCCGTCCAGCGTCAGGTCGTCCTGGGAGCCGTTGCTCGTGCGGCTGCGGAATTCGGCCTGCAGCTCGACGCCTCGAAAGCCCCGCCGGGTGATGAAGTTGGCGACGCCGGCGACGGCTTCCGAACCGTAGATGGCGGCGGCGCCGTCCTTGAGGATCTCCACCCGCTCCACAGCCAGCATGGGGACCAGGCCGGCGAGGTCCACGAAACTCGAACCGTCGTCCGTCTGCGCGGCGGACAGGACCTGCCGTCGGCCGTTCAGCAGCACCAGCGTGGACGCAACGCCAAGCCCACGCAGATTGATGTTGGCTGTGCCGACGGTGTAGTTCTGGGTCAGGTTGTCGGAGTTATTTTCCGCGCCGGCGTTGATGGAGAGAACGCCCACGAGGTCGCGGATGTCCTTCAGCCCGGAGTCGAGTAACGTTTGGCCGTCGTAGCTCGAAAGCGGGGAGGGCGAATCCCCCTGGCGGACGATACGGCTGCCGGTGGCCGCGGTGACCACGACTTCTTCGATCGTATCGGTTTGCGCCGTTCCGTTGGACGCGGCAATGGTGAACGCGGCGATGGTGAACGCGGCGGCGGGAACAGAGTGCGAGCAACGCAGGTTGGAGAACGCTGGGAGCAAACGGAGAATTTAGCTCGAATGGTATTGGGCTGCGAATATATCAGCAATTTGCCCTGTGGTTTGTCTATTATTGGTTTCAGTATGAATTGTACGGGGATACCGGAATGTCGAGTCAGAATCTCTCTTGCGCATCCATCGGTGCGCTGGCGCTGATCAGCCTCAGCCTGCCTTCCACCTCGCTCTCACAGGGCGCTTTTCTGAGAAATCTCCAACCCCTGGACGACGAGGTCCGCGGCTACTGCCTGGACGTGCGACGCGCTCCCCCAAATGTCGACCTGGAGGGGAGGCTTGGGACCCACGCCTGCAAGTATGGCCTGGAAAACGTGGACCAGCAGTTCGAGTGGAGGGCTCCGGACCAGATCTACCTGCCCGAGTACGACAGGTGCCTCACCGCGGCGGGTTTCGACGCGGGCGCTGAGCTGTTCGCGCGAAGCTGCGCCGATACCGAAGAGCAGTCCTGGGTGGTGAACGCCGACGGCAGAATCACCCCCACGTCGCGGCCGGACCTCTGCATGACGCTCTCGGCGGAGCAACGTGTGGCGAGCACTCCGAGCTGGATCTCGCCGGTTTTTCACGCCCGGGACTTAACGCTTGAAACCTGCGCCGAAGCTGCGCTTGCGCGTCAGCTGTTTCGCTTCTCGCACGTCACCGATCAGCCCCTGGCGATGGCCCGCCAGACCGGCGACACAATGCCGGCAGAACTGAGGTCCGCCATTCGCCGAGTCTCGGAACAGGGCGTCGCCGCCGCTGAAACGGCGCCGCTCTATGCCGACCAACCGCGAGTCTACGCGCTGGAGGAGGTCGAGGTCGCGGGGAATCTCTCTTACGGACCTCACGAGCGCCACCTCCTGGACGTGCACACGGGCACTCGCCGCCGTTCCGACGGGCCCATGCCCGTGGTCATGTATTTCCATGGCGGCGGTTTCGTCCGCGGCAACAAGGACGGCAACCGCAATGTGGCGGATTACTTCGCGAGCCTCGGACTCGTCGGCGTCAACGCGACCTACCGGCTCGCACCGGAAGCGAAATTCCCGGACGGCGCCAACGATGTCGGCGCGGCCGTCGCCTGGGTGAAGGACAACATCGCCGAGTATGGCGGCGATCCGAATCAGATATTCGTGATAGGCAAGTCGGCAGCCGCCAGCCACGCGGCCACCTATGCGTTCAGGCCCGATGTCCTCGAACCGGGCACACCGGCAGCCGCGGGCGTGATCCTGGTCTCAGGCGGCTACGGCGCTGATCCCGAGGACGCATCCGAGAACCGGATCGCCTACTTCGGCGACGATTTGTCGCACTGGCCGGAGATTTCCACCATCGGCAACATCGAGCGCACCGGCATACCGGCGATGTTCACGATCTCGGAGTTCGACAATCCGGGGACGCAGGAGTCGCTGATGGCGATCATGAACGAGCTCAGCACGAAGCAGGGCGGCATGCCCCGGGTCGTGCAACTCATCGGTCACAATCACTACTCGCCAAATCTGAGCATCGGAACGCAGGATACCCAGTTGAGCGCGACGATCCTGCAGTTCGTTCGCGCGACGGTGGCTGACCGCAAGCAGATGGCTGCTCGTTAGCGCAGGTGGCCGGGGGAGCCCGGTCCACTCGTCCGGGCTCGAAAACCGCCAGGCTCAGCCGTCACCGGCGATCCAGTCGCGCACGCCACGCTCAAAGCTCGGACGCGCGTGCACGGCATCCTTCCAGCGAGCCACGTTGGTGTAGCGGTGGAAGGGAAACCCGGCCTTGTCGAGCGACACGTGCAACGGAATCCAGGTGATGTCGGCCAGCGTGAATGCATCGCCGGTGAGCCACGCCTGACCGTTCAGCGCCCGGTCGATCTCGGCGAAACAGTCCAGCAGAACCTGTGTGGATCCCGCCACCCGTTCGCCGGAGAGCCCTTCCGGCGATGAGTTCTCCTCGTGGAATTGGAGCAGTTCCTCGTTGTCCTGCAGTTCGCGGTAGGCGGCGAGTTCGGCGTCGTTTTTGGACATGATCTCGCCAAGGCGGTGCGCGAACATGTAGGTCTTGACGTGTATGTGGTTGTTGGCCGCCGTGCGCATCAGGTGGTCCATGGCGGCGGCCTCGTGTGTGCCGCCCGGCGGCGCCAGCGGTGGTTCCGGGAAGGTCTCGTCCAGGTAGTCGATTATATCTGTGGACTCGATGATCACCACGCCGTCGTGGACCAGGGCGGGCACCAGGCCCTTGGGGTGGATGCCGAAATATTCCGGGGTGACGTTTTCGCCCACGTGCAGGTTCACGTGGTGGCTGGTCCACTCCAGTCCCTTTTCTTCCAGGGTCATGCGCACCCGCATGGAGCAATTGGATTGGCTGAAGTGGTAGAGGTGAAGGCCCCGGTACTCGGTGACGTCCTTGTTCGTCGGTGTGATGATTCCCATGAGTTTGTAAAGTTAGAAGCGGAGACGGCAGGCGCGGGAATTATAGGCGATCAATCGGTGAGGGTGGCTTCAAAGGCTGGGGTACGGAGTACTGTCAGGACGTTCGCTGTTCTCGACACAAAGCGCGCGGCCATGCCGTGGTCCACGGCCAACTGCAACCCCGTATCCGGCCCCAGCACGAGCAACGCGGTCGCCAGCGCGTCGGACGTGGCCGCCGATGCAGCAATCACCGTGACCGATGTCAGATCGTGGGAAACGGGCCAGCCTGTGCGGGGGTCGAGCACGTGGGAGTAGCGCTCGCCTTCGTGCTCGAAGTAGTTGCGGTAGTCTCCCGATGTGGCGATGGCGGCGTCCTGCAGCGGCACGGCTTCGGTTACTCCGGTTCGATCCGGACTCTCGATACCGATGGACCAGGCTTGCCCGTCGGCCCGCGTGCCTCGGGTACGAACTTCGCCCCCGATCTCGACCAGGTAGTCGGACAGGCCCGCCTCGGATAGCAGGTTCCAGACCTCGTCAACGGCGTACCCCTTGGCGATGGCGGAGAAGTCCAGTTGCACGCCGGGTCGCATGCGCCGCACAGCCGGATGCGTTTCGCGTAGCTGCAGGTGGTAGTACCCGGTCGACCCTAGCAGCCGTTCCACGGTCTCCTGCGAAGGTGGCCGGCCGACCTCGCGTTCGGCCCATGCTCCCGGCTCGCTCCGGAACATTTGGCCTGCTTCGCCCGAGGTCCCACGATCCGCCTCGCCAGCCGAATTCCGGCCCGCTTCGCCGGAAGCGCCGAAACCCCACAGCTCCACGAGCGGGCCGACGGTTGGGTCGAACGCACCGTCCGAAAGCTCGCTTACCTGGATGGATTGCTTGAGAACATCCAGGAAAACCGGCGTTATGGGGAACCAGTCCTGCCCGGGGTACGCATTGAAACGGCTCACCTCCGACTCCGGCCGCCAGGTCGAGAACACGTTCTCCAGGTCTTCGAGCCGCGCCGTCACGCGTTCCCGGAGAGGTTCCAGGGCAACGCCGGAGCCGTCGGCTGGCGCCACCACGCGAATCGACCAGGCGGTCCCCATGGCCTGGCCGCGCAACTCGAAAGTCGCCGGGCTGGAGCCGCAGCCGCCCAGAAAATGCGCGGCGGCCAGCATCAGGGAGACCGCCGCGGCGGCAGGCAAGCTCGACAGGTGGGAAAGTTGCGATCGTTTCACGGCATCATGTTACCAATGCCGGACACAAAATCGGGTTAAGCTGTAGCGGAGAGTTCATTCCAAATCCGGAGGGGGTCCCATGAATTCATCCCGTCACTACAAATGGCTCAGGATCGCCGTGCCGGCTATCGGACTCTGGGCCTTGCAATCCGCTGCGCAGGAAAGCGCGGACACGATTTTCCTTAACGGCAAGATCCTGACGGTCGACGAGGACTTCTCGGTCGTGCAGGCGTTGGCGGTGACGGGTAACCGCATCTCCGCAGTCGGCAGCGACGAGGAGGTCGGGCCGCTTGCGGGAGACGGCACGCGGGTCGTCGATCTGGAGGGCCGCACAGCCATCCCCGGTCTGATCGACAACCATAACCACCTCATTTTCAACGCCCCCACCTGGCCCAACGGCGTGCGCCTGGGTCGCGTGCGGACCCGGGCGGAGGCGCTGGAGCGCATTGCCGAAAAAGCCGTGGAACTGGGTCCCGGAGATGGGCCGGAGCACATCGTTTTCGCCATCGGCGGCTGGAATCCGGTGCAGTTCACGGACGACCAGCGCGAGTTCACCCGCGAGGAGCTCGACGCGGTGGCGCCCGACAATCCGGTCTATACCCAGATCAGCTGGGGCACGGCCGTGCTGAACACGAAGGCCATGGAACTGGGCGGCATCACCAACGACATGCCGGAACCGGGACCCGAGACGGGCGGGCGCATCTGGCGCGACGACGGCGGCAACGTCACCGGCAAGTTCACGGGCAGCATCTTTCTCAAGTGGCAGTTGCGCCCGCTGTTCCCCGAGGTCACCGGCGAAACGGCCGTTGCGGGGCTCAAGGCCGAGATCGCGGATTACCTCAAGCTCGGCGTCACCACGTCGATGACCTACAACGGGCCGGAATTTCCCGAGGAGGGGCTCGAGTACATACGCGAGCACCTGGTCGATACCGGCGAACTGGACATGCGCATCTACTATCCGCCGCACTTCAACAGGAACGTGAGCGCCTGGACGCCGGAGGAGGTTCCGGGAATTGTCGAGGGACTCGGTATCCACCAACCGTTCTCGGGGCCCGAGATGTACCAGATGCTCCATTTCGGCGAACACGTCTACCTGCCCGTGTCCGACACCTACGGCATGGGCGACCGGCCCTATCCCGACGACATGATGGAACAGTTCCGGGCGATTGCGACCGCCGCGGCGCAGCACGGCTGGCAGGTCAACGAACACGTGAACCGGGACATCACCGTCAACCAGATGCTGGACATTTACGAGGAGATCAACGAGATCTACCCCATCACGCACCTGCGCTGGCGTTTCGAGCACGCGCAGGGTCTCTCGCAAGCCACCATCGAGCGGGCCAAGGCGCTGGGCATGGCCGTCGCGCTGCACAGTTCGGCAGCCATGAGCTCACCGGCGACACGCAACGGCAACGCCACGCGCGCCGCGTTGCTTGCGAAGCAGGACGCACCGCCGATCCGGTGGTACCAGGAGAGCGGAATTCCGTTCGGACTCGGTTCCGATGCCCAGGTCGTGGCCCACGACTCACCGTTCTTCACGCTCTACTGGGTGGTCTCCGGCAAGGACACGGCGGGGGAGCAGTACTTCCGGCACGGCACGCTGACCCGCGAGGAAGCGTTGATCGCTCACACGCGCTCCAACGCCTGGCTCATGCACAAGGAAGACCTGCTGGGTACTCTGGAGGTCGGCAAGCTGGCCGACTTCGTGGTTCTGGATCGGGACTACATGACGATACCGGCGGACGAGATCCGCGATCTGAATTCGGTGCTGACCATGGTGGACGGCCGCATCGTTTACGGGGCGCTGTAGAAATTCATGGTGTGCATGACTATCCCCGATGGTCTTGTTGCGAAATACCGACAGTATTGCGTGCTGTGTTTGACCGGTCGATGGGAGCGGTCAGTAGAATCGTCTGTCCGGTTTCGAGGTTGGTTTCCTGGAATAAGTGAATAATTTCAATGGGTTGAGAATTTTAAGCGAATGTATGTAGCGGGTGCAAAATATCGGAATTACCGATATATGACAGAGAATATCGATATTAGACAAGAATGAAAGAAAGGCTATGGCCAACCTTGCCGAAGATTTAACTTATTGGCGTTGACTAATCTGATTCCTTATATATATATTGCTCGGCGTTGTATCAGTCCAACGTCGGTTCAAAGGGAGGAAACCATGAAAACGACCAGGGGCATTTGGGGTGTATTCGGACTTACCGCAGGAGTACTCCTGGTGGCGCCTGACAGGGAGGCGGCGGCGCAAAGCGCGTCTGCCCAGGCGATGTTGGAAGAAGTCGTCGTCACCGCCAGGCGGCGCGAGGAAAATCTTCAGGACCTGCCGCTGTCCATCGTGGCGATCAACGCCGATGCGATGGAGGCGCAGGGCATCTACTCCGTCGAGGATGTGGGCGACTTCGTGCCCAACGTCACGCTGACGCAATCCGACCGGGCCAACAACACGCGCATCGTGATTCGTGGCATCGGCGGCGGGCATCCGGATCCGGTATTCCCGTTCGGCAGCGGCATGTACATCGACGGCCACTACATCCCGAACTCCCTCGGCGGCTACATGACCACCATGGACATCGAGCGGGTCGAGGTGCTGCGCGGCCCCCAGGGCACGCTGTTCGGCAAGAACGTCACCGGCGGCCTGGTCAACATCGTCACCGCCAAGCCTGCCCCGGAATTCGCTTCCAGCCTCACGGTGCGGGCGGCGGACCATGGCCAGCAGGATCTGCGCGGAATGGTCAATGTGCCGCTGAGCGACACCGTCTTTGTCCGGGCCGGCGTCGCGAAGGAGACCATGGACGGCTATTACTACAACCACAATCTGGGCATTGATCAAGGCGCCACGGACCTCACGGCCTTCAACGGCGCGATCCGATTCCAGCCCAACGACAACTGGACCGTCGACCTGTCCTACAACAAGCAGGACCGGGCCGACGACAACAAGCCCATCCAGTGCAACCCGTTTGACGGCAGCGCGGGGGCCTGGGGCGCCCGCGGGGCGCCCGGGCAAGGTGTGGACACCAATCACCGGCCTTCGCACCTTGACCGCACCTACAGCCCCCTGTGGAACGGAGCCTTGCAGCGCGACTGGCGCGACCCGAGCACGCCGACCCCCGACCTGTGGCCGAGCGGTTGGCTGTACACCCAGGGGCACCGGGACGCCTGCGCCGCGGACGCCGCGGCGGGCACGTTCGTGACCTCGTCCGACAAGTACCACTTCGCCGACCTGGCGGTGGATTCCGGATTCGCCGCCGTGGCGTGGGCTTCCAACGGCGAGGTTGGCGGGTTGGATGACCTGTCGGTGAGTTTCAGAACCTCTTTCCGCGATACGGATTACGACTACCAGCAGGACCGCGACGGCTCCTTCTACGACATCGACAACATCGGCATGCCGGTGTGGGCGACCAGCGCCGGCGGCGATGTCGGCCAGGACAACAACACGAAGGGATGGGAGTTCCTGGTGGAAGGTACGGTCAACGACCGCTTCGAATTCACGGCCGGCGTGAACTACTTCCACGAGCTGGCCCGCAACGGCGACGGCGCCTGCCGGAATCGGCTGCAGGACAGCGGTTACGCGGACTTGCATCCGACTACGCCGGGTCTCCCGGACGGGAGTCTCAATCCGGCGATGGGCGACGGAAGCCACGTGATCGACTGCACGGATGTGATCTCCGGCCTTTACTTCGACCTCCTTCCAGGTCAGTTCCTACCGTTCATCAACACGTCCCGGATCGAGAACGAGTCCCTCGGTGTATTCGGGCACATTTCCTACGATATCAACGACTACTGGACCCTGGACCTGGGTGCCCGTTCCACCAGCGACGATCGCGAATTCTGGAACATGGAAGCCGGAATTTCGGGTTGCGGTATCGAGGAAGTGATCGCAGGCGGCACGGACGGCGACGTGGAGAACCGAAGGCTGGGCGGACCCCTCGCCGCCAACGGATCGATGATGTGCCAGTTCACCTGGGGCGTTTCCTTCGATTCGACCGTCCGCGAAGGGTTCTACAATTCTTCGGCCGATACTTTCGACGCGGTGACGCCGATGATCAGCATCACCCGCCACCTGGATCCCAGCGGCGCGCTGGAGAGCGGCATGATCTACGCCCTCTATTCGGAAGGTTTCCTCACCGGCGGATTCAACACGGAGATCAACTCCAATCTGCCGGGAATCGAAAAGTTCCTTTCCTACGGTCCGGAGCATGTGTCCAACTACGAACTCGGCTTCAAGGGCACGTTCGCGGACGGCCGCGTGCAGATCATGGCCGACGTGTTCATGATGGACTACCGCGACAAGCAGGAAAGCATCAATGTTCCCAACGACGACGCGATCCTCGGAATCGATGAGTCCCTGGGCATCCTGACCAACGTGTCCTCGGTGGACATCAGCGGCATCGAGCTTGAGCTTCGCGCTTCGCCCTGGGACAACGGCTTCGTGTCGCTGGATCTGGGCACGCTTACCAACAAGTATTCCAGCTTCGAGTATCCCGATCCGTCGGACCCGAGCGTGACCATCGACCAGTCCGGCAACGTGATTTCCGACCTCACCCCGGACTGGACCATGACCGTCGGCATCGAGCACGCCTTCACACTGGCCAACGGCGCCTCGATCACCCCGCGCGTCAGCATCTACTCCTCCGGAGCGTACGACTTCGGCGCGGACGTCGACGGCCAACCGGCGACGGTGTGCAACCAGCCGTCCTTCTCCAGAGTTGGCGCCCGTGTGACGTACCTGCCGCCAGCCGGCAGCTGGCGCGCTTCGCTCATCGGCAACAACATCACCGACGAGCGGATCTACGAGTTCTGCGGCGACAGCCGCGGCGTGTACCGCTATCGCCATGAACGCCCGGCCTATTGGGGACTGGAGTTCACCGCCGATTGGGGTGGATGAGCAGTTGACGCAGGTTTCGGCCGCGCTGCGAATTTGAGCGGCGCGGTTCGGAGCCAGGTGACCAAGCACGGCGCCTCTTTGAGGCGCCGTGTGTTTTAGGGGCAAACAGACGGGCTGTGCGGCGAAAACATCGCGGGAAGGAGTCTCCGGTATACTCGGATTGTCATTGATTCACGGAGAGGAGGGAGCCGTGAAATCCACGATACGCACGATAGTCCTGTCCGTCGCTGGCGCGCTGGTTTTGTCTTGGCATGCGGGAGCAAGCAGTCAGGAACCCAGCCCTGCAACCGAGCCGGAAGCAGGTGACACTCAAGACGGTCTTCATCGGGTGGACCCATCGATCATGGAGGCCGCCTGGGTCAAGCCGGATTTCGATCTCTCGGGTTATACGAGAATAATGCTCGTGCCCACCGCCGTGCAGTTTCGCGACGTGCCCGAAAGATCGACCGACGCGCGCACCAGGGCCTTGGTGGAGGAGTTTCCTCTCGATGACGAAAGGAAAGAATGGCTTCGCGGGCTGTGGCGCGAGGCCGTACAGGGCAGGTTCGCGCGAGAAGATTATTACGAATTCTTTGTCGGGGCGGACTCGAACGTACTCGTCGTTCAGGGATTCCTTGTCGACGTGGTCTCCCGGATTCCCCCGATTGCTCCCGGCAGTGCCTACACCCTCGTCAGGAATCCCTGGTCGGCCTCCGTGGTTCTCGAGCTGCGGGATGCGGCGACCGCCGAACTGGTGGCGCGCACCATCGATCGGCGAAACGCGGTCGGGCTTCTGGAAGTGGGTACGGTCTGGTACCAGACTGAGGATCTGGTAGAGCGCTGGGCGGAAGTGCTGACCGAGCGTCTGGACCAGCTCTCCGACCTTGGCGGACTGAGCCGCGAGGCGCCGGAATGGGCTCGATAATCCACTTCGACAACCAATCGCAGGCTCTGTCCCGATAAGGGCGCACGCCTTTCCGCGTCGCTGGCGGGCATTACAGTGAGTGAGTTTCAGGCAGCGGCGGGTGACGCGATCATCGATTGCGGAACTACAGCGGTCCGTGGTGCTGGACGTTCAATGCCTCACAGCAGATAGTTGGACGCCGC
The DNA here is from genome assembly GCA_025400075.2 of Phenganax stokvisi. Lineage (NCBI taxonomy): Eukaryota > Metazoa > Cnidaria > Anthozoa > Malacalcyonacea > Clavulariidae > Phenganax > Phenganax stokvisi. The sequence goes on from JAODVQ020196355.1 coordinate 11,765, forward strand.
GACGACCGCAGCGATGCCGGCGAACAGGCGCCATAGCAGCATGGTTTGGTGCCGCTCGCTCTGGGCGATGCGCTCCAGCAGTTCGGTCCTGAGGTTTGCGGTGCGCCGCTCGCCCTGGGTGAAACGCTCCAGCATTTCTGTCCTGAGGTTTGCGGTGCGCCGCTCGCCCTGGGTGAAACGCTCCAGCATTTCTG
>JAODVQ020196461.1:0-14217 GCA_025400075.2 Phenganax stokvisi
AATGGTTTTAACTACCTTTGACTTGGACTGCATTTTTATTTCCAAGGACTGAGTATTAGGATGAATCGCAGGCAAATATCCTGTCACTTTATTTTGAACGAAATTATCGATTACACCTTGTCGTACGATGTAAAAATCTCCAATGTCGAATTCTAAAGGAAAGGATGCACAGTGCTTTAATTCTGGTTTCTATATGATCACACTATATATGTTGTACAGACAGATACACGATCTTTTTCAACAGCCGATGTACAAAAGTTAACAATATACACAGCAAAATCCATAATCTTATCAAGACCAATTTTCTTGTTTCAAGGAATAGTTTGGTTGAAACAAGATATTGAGTAAAATATTTCTTTGCAAGAAATCGATTTTACTTGAAATGAGCGCACATTTGCTAACGAAGAAACAATTGGCCTTGAAACCCTCGAAACAAGAAGCATGCAATGCATGCATTTCTTCTTTTCTCAAGCGCTGTTGTACTCAAAACTACTATATTTGTGCTTTTGAAAATAAAAAGTATATTTTTTCTTTAACCAAGTACAATCTTACTCAAAACTAGTACATTTGTGCTTGCCAAGAAACACTTAGCCGTAAATTGAAAAGACAAGTGTTTTCGAAAGCAAAAGTGTACTTAAACCAAGAACATCGTTGCTTGTCAAGAAACTCAAGAAAAACCTATGGCTAACAGTTGACTTTCATGATGTTGATTTCTAGAAGGTTGACAGCTGAAGCCTGATTTCCTTACGATCGTAGTTGTCATTAACAAAAACCCATGATACTATTTAGCAAAAATGCTTTTTAGTTTACGTTGATTTTGTGGAAAAATTATTTAGCGGAATTTTTCTTATATACGTACGTAAATGCCATTAGTATATAACTTTTGGCTAAATGCCCTTGCGAAATATGTCGTCATATCATAGAACTCTTTAAGTTACATGATACTTCATGGATCAATTACTTTATGGGCAATTAGGTTTTTTCAGGAAAATAACAAAATTTTCTGTTAAACAAACGTTTTGAAATATATACTTTAACGTGTAATGAAGACTATATTCACTGGAGTGTTGGAAAATGATTTTCAGGCGTGATTCATTTTTCTGAACTAAAGTAACAATAATAATTGTATGTAGCATGAAAGTTAACCAAGAGTTTAACTGAAAAGTTAAAACAGAGACATTGTTTATTTACACTTTCTGTTTGTTTATTTTCTCATTAAGAATGTTTGAATTTTATTGCGCAATAACCCGAGGGAAAGTATTTTTTATAACAATAAGAGAGTTTGAAATGGACGCTTAAAGACGGGCTTTTTTATTCAACAGCATTTAAAACGTTAAATTGAAATTATTAGGTTAAGTTTAGTGTACAAGCAAGAACCTTGAGTGATATTAGCGGCTATCAAGGCAAAATTTAGGGGAAGTATAAATATAGATTATTGAATATTTGGAAAATTTTATTCATTGTAATCATAAGAAAATAAACGTTTCTCAGCATGTGCGAACGTGCATTAGGCGATATTTAATCTTCCTTTAATGTATAAAAACGTTTTATCTTATAGTTTATTGATTCAATTGATTCCTAAAATCACCAGGAATATTTTCATCTAAAGTTTCTAAAACAAAATGAAGTGTAGTTGATTATTGTTCCGTATAAACATGCATTTCCATGTTGTTTCATTTGAATATATGTTGTACGCTGAATAGCTCTAGATTACGCCAAAAATACTTTAATATTAAAAGGTTTCGTTATTTAAAATATAAAAGTCTACGTTACTGAACTGCACCGGTTCAAAACTTCTAGCTGTCACGAGTTTTACAAAACCTTGTTATTTTTATCATACAATGTTACTGAAAGTTTCAGCAGGTCATGTTTCGTCTATCACTCTGAGAAACTTTAAACAATTTTTCATTTAATCAAGTCTCTCGTGAGCCACCAGTTCTATTTGTGATCACATTGACAAAACCTTGCAGCTTAATGTTACTGAAGCATTTTGCTGGCCATGCATGATATGGCTATTATTGGGAGAAAATACAACAACATGAAGGCTCTCGTAAACGAGCATATTTAGTTTTACGTTTCTTGTCTTATCACCGATGCGATCGTTTGTAAATGTAATTGTCTTAATTTTATCGAACTTACCTTGGAAAAATCGCCTCAGTTCCTTACGCGCTATAAAAACATCCAGTTGATTGACCGGACCGCTAAAAACTACAGCAAACAAGCAAACAGGCAAGACAAAAAGCACTAATTTTAATGCACACATTCTGTTTACACTTTACTTCAAATCACAAAGATTATACAACTTGCGTTTCTCGTACAAGTACTTTATATGAGCAAGCACATTCAAGTTTAAAAAAATTTGCCCTTCCTGAGCGCACGCTGAGCGAAGTATGGGCAAACGTAATTAATTTGTCATAATTTAGCTAATTGTTTGGCTACGGTGCTTTTGTCTCGATGCTTTATACAAGCACCCTGTGATAACTCCGAAATACGCGGTTCAATGTCTCTGAACACAATGCCTTAAGAAGTGTTTAATTGGTCTTCCATACCGCAAAGAAAGCGGCAAACAAGAGTAGAAACTGGAGTAGCTTCATTTCTAACTTATATCAATTACTTCTTCTCCCTCAGGGCGACGCTTGGGCCATAGGTTAAAAGTATTACTATGGAAAATCCATTATGGCTATCCGTTTAAACATTATGTTGCGTATTGTGAAATCTGCGTAAAATGTTCTGATTTGTGAGGGAAGCTTCATGGCCCGAAGCCGTTATTTGGTCAGAGAAAAGCCTGGATTCATTCTATGCTATAAAAGGATGTTTAAGTCAAACTGCTTTGGGGGGTGCATGTATTGCAAAAGCTGCGTAGTAGTAAACATGATATGTTTAGTACTCAATATGGACCAAAAAACGACGCAAAAACTTCAGTTTAGCGACCACAGTAAATTTTTTTAGTTTTTCTTTATCCTTGTCTTAATCCATTTAAATCCTAAACAGTCAGCCAATTAGAACTGCAGACGCCATTTCATACTTGTTCATCCCTGCGTGGCGTTGTCCCCTCGTATGTCTTAAAAAATTATAGTTAGACCACAAGAGTATCTGTTTCTCGATACAATAGCTGTTTCTTAAACTTCACGTGAGAATAGTAGTCTTTTATGGTACTGCCATTTCTTTTGAAATTTTTGTTATTTCTAATTAACTTTCATTGACGTCTATACATTCTAATTAGCTCTACTTATCTAGAGTAAACTCTAACGAGTTCTATAAACTTTAGTTTAGTTAAATCTATTCTAATTAACTCGAATGCGATTCTGATAACTTCTTGGCTATACGTCCTTGAACTCTAATTAATTCTAATCAACTCTAATGAACATAAGAGAATTAATTGAAGCTAATGAACTCTCGTCTACTGTAATCAAGTCTGGTTGATTCTAACCAACTCTTTTTGTCTCGAATCGACTCTAATCAACTGTAAAGACAGCTGTGTATGATTAACTTCAATCAGCTCTCATTAACTCTAATTAACTGCAATGAATTATGTGAACAATTGTCATGAATTCTGATCAATTCAACTGAGATTGAAAGCTTTACCAGCAAAACAAACCCATCACAGTGCACACGATGACAGTATCATTCTAAGAATATGTTTTCACATTTGTTAATGTCCACATTGTGAAAACGGGGAATGAAACACGAAAAACGAAATGAAACATGATATCGATTCCTGTAATGAGCGACATACAACTAGTCTGGATCCTTGATTCAGGATCCGGTATATGAGTCCAGTTTCGGTAAATTAATCCAGGTTTTGTAGGCGGTCTCCTGATCGGTGAATGCAGACCGTTTCAAAACTAATTAAATTCGCCATTAGCTTCAGAAATGACCATTTTATGGTGGAAACTCGCCGCTAAATAGCTAAACACCGCCGTGTATTCCATATCCGTTATCCGTTATGTTCTTTCCATAAAAGGTCTTGTTTCGAAGCTTGTTTCTGTTCGTCTGTTCGTGCACGCATACGCTTTAATTACAAATAAAATATAAAACAACCTCAAGAGAAATTGTTTAGGATGCAACGTCTTAAATGGACTACCTGTCTATTTGTTGGTGCGTTTTCGAGAAACCTGCATAAATTTTTCATGAACCGGACTTTTACGAACGTGTAAAAAATGCTACAATGAAAAATAAACTGTTTTGAAAAGTCAAGATGAAAGGAGACGAAATGTTGTTAGATGTGGGATCCATCGTGTCGCCATAAACAAAACATGCGAGTATGGCCGTCTATGGTGATTGTTTTGGTACATCATTCACACACAATAGAGGACAATGAGGATAATTTGTTAAAAGTTGCCGCAACATGCGTAAGCCACAACTATACACAACAGGCGGTTTGAGAGAAATATTCAAAAATTAACTTCGCCCTACAATTATGCCTTTTTTAAGACGTCCTGTCTCTTGTAGACTAAAGTTCTTTAGTTCTGTTAGTTTTAAAGATTGCTCTTGTGCTGTTTTTCCTTCAGTAAATTAACCTCAACGAATAAAAAAGAAGAGGCACAGGAATTTTTTAATAGCCGATCTTTCTGGAGAGAAGCGGTCAAGATAAAGTTCATCTCTTGTTATCAAGTCAAAGTTGTTGGAAATTATTTAACACGACCTGAAAGAGCTTTTTACTTATTGTAAACAAGTATTAGCCATGATAAAAAATCCTTTATACAAGAAACCTTTGTCAGGGAATATAATTGTACGAGGATGTTATAAAACTTTATATTGAAGATGCAAATTAATAACTTATACATGTATATTGTGTGATAGGGTTGGTTGTACGAAATCTGCTTAGCTTGAATGATGGATAAACCAGAATTTAAAAACACCTCCTCAATTTTTGTAGCTATAAATCTTTTAAATCTAAGTTTAGGTGCTAAACCTATAGTTACTGACATAATCATTGTTTTCATTTGGGAAACTTTCTGTTTAGTTCTACGAGCCATATATAAAGATGATTCCGTTTTGAGCTTATCCGTCGTTTAAACCCAACAAGCTTCGAACGACAGGCCCCTCAATTTTTGACAAATGAATCTATGAATAACCAGCATATTGCTAATTTTGTTTTTCAAAAGGGAAACGATGAAGCTCTATTTCAGCAAGTTCTGTTGCTAAAAGATTGTTGTTCATTCGTCATCCTAAGAATTCCCTTCCATTTGAGAAGGGAATTCTCTGGATCAAAGAAGTCGCTGGCAATTCACGAAATTTGTAAAATTTAAACATGTACAATTGAAGGAAAAGATTGATGTAGATAGAATGAAATTTAGAAAACTGTCAGGAAGGGAATCTCAATATGGGCAGTGAAAGCACCAGATTTTAGTGTCATCTCTGCCAACATAGGGCAAAGATTGATGCGAAGCCAAAGGGGAAATTTTTGAAAGACTTAACTATTTTTTAAACATATTTCAAGCATGCATGGTTATGTTTTAATCTCCTATTGCTCTTTTTGCACTCTTTAAAACGTTTTTTTAAAATTTGTCAAATACCAACCATGAGGAATCTGTCGGCATGGATAATTGCCTATCAAGCACTTCATTGGTAAAATCTAAATTCCTGGAGTTTTTGCCAGGTGGCTCATTTTGGAAGAAGTAAATTCTAGAGAGTTGATCGATTCCCACATATAATTCACATACGGAAGAATTGTTTTTAGCCAAAACAAAATCGTAATTTAGTCAGAGGTTAGATTTACAAAAAATTCATGTTATTATATAACACAGACTTTGTCGTCACAAATTCGCTTAGATAATCGTTTATTTTAGTAGATAAGTAGGTAATATGTACTGCTTATGTAATATCTTGTGTTCCCTTTTGAAATGGCGTGTTTGTATAGCTGAAAAACCTCAGAAGATAAAGGACAAGAATATTTCATGCCATCATTGTTATCATGTAAGATTAGCTTCTGTGTTCGTTGTGAATCTGTCTTGGCTATGGAGTGTTCTCTGCACCAACTACCTTTGAAAACTACCTTTTATTTTGTATTTTGCGGCATTTGATTGCATCAAAACATCCCGAGAACGTTACCGAATCTTCGCGCAACGCTAAGCTATTCCCCCGTAACAAGCCTGCGACTGTTTTTTCAAAGGTGGATTAGCGTAAACCCTGGATTAAAGTCTAATCAGCTGTTTTAATCTGCGTGTTTGTGTGAGTCCGTTTGCATTGAAACTTTCCAAATTCGAAACTTCTGTTGATTTGAGTACAATTTGTAGCAAATTAAGTCCAAATTTGTAAGCAAGCAGCTAAAAACTTTGCTTCAAAAATTACGTTTGCCCAGGATTAACCCAATCTTTCACATAAACAAAATAGAGATGGATCTTATAAATACCTCGATTACTAGTAACCGTACTTCTTCAAATAAGCGCCGCCCTCAACATTATCGGGTAAAACGTGTGTTTCAATTATGACTTGGGTGTTCAGAAAGATACAGGGAAAGTTTATTAAACTACTGAGTGAGAAATATTACAAAATGGCTTTCGCTTCAATAATAGCTCGAAAACATAACGCGTATGTTGACTTTGACATAGAGCTAAAATATAATCAACGGAGCAAACGGGGATTTGGAATAAAGGCTGTTTTCATTCACGCGTTTTTCGACACAAACGTAAAAGTTTAAATCCTCTAAAGTTTTATGGATTTTGAAAACACTCGAAGAAATAGACACGTAGTGATATAAATTTCAAAATTACTAACAATTCTTCTTGTAAATGTTTATAACATAGTTTCTAATAGAATTTAAAATTTCACGCGCATGTTTGTGCGTGTTAAAAAATGCATAACTAGTTGAACAGCAGCCTTAAACGCCGCCTCCAAATTACTGCTGCAGTTGGGACACGAAAATGCTGATGAGCACCGCGGCGTTTATTTGCGCCACTACGGTATTTGCATGCATGATACTGTGTTTAAAATACTTAACACAAGTTTATAGATTATGGGTAGAATGATTTTCCCAGACCCAATACTGAGGTTCGTGCTCCGGTTGTATATTTTCCTCCTAAAACGATTAAGAAAGCTCGTGTTTACACATAGTAAAGATCAATTCACCGAACTCTTTTAAATTGTATCCATGCATTGAGCTGCTGTTCGCGAAATATATTTTGTCCAGAACAGAACGCGAACAAGGTTATTGTTCGTGATTTTCAGCTACAAAATCTCATATTCGGAATGTACTTCATGTAACCTTTTTGAACTGGCTTTTCCAAGAACCAATACCGGAATCCTTCGCGCGCTCTATCGTTAGCCGAGCCGCGTAGAACGTTCATTCTTGTGTTTCTAAATCGTGTGTAGTGCCCAGGTTTTTCGCCGTTTAAACTGTTAATCATTATTTCCGTAAACGTTTTGTTTCCAACAGATGGCAGTCGCCTGTTGTTTTGTTGATGTTCGCGCTGTAAAAGTTGTCCTCTGTGTATATTTCCTGGTGAAACACAAAATAAAATGAGCTTTTTTTCATTTTGGTATTTCGTTAATTTCGCTATGCAAATAATGAGAACAAGTTGTATTTGCTGCCTCTTGTAAGATTATAAACTACTGAAATTGACAAGCATTCGCTGCCCTTACTGAAACCCAGCTATATATGCTGTTGTAGTCTTGTATATGTTGAAAAATACATAAACAAGTGAGAATAAGTTTGATTGGCTTGCTCTTACAAGACAATAAACTTCTAATTCTGATCACCATTTGCAGCCATGTAAGACTTACTGAGAACTTTCGATTTATCAAATTGTTTATTAATTCCACTCACTATCTTCGTAAGGTTCATTATCTGTCCAGAAAGCGACTCCTCCATCCGTGTCTCCATATCGCAACGTCAGGACTGCAGTCTGTGCATGGTAAGTGATGTTTTATATTTGATGAGGTCAGGGTTTGTAAACATTTATGTTATTTAATTGATTTGAAGAAGAATTTTTACATATCTTCTTATACAAAAACTTCATCTTTGCTGTATTGTAGGGTTTATAATATCAAGGTCAGGGATTGTTCATATTTATAATATTTGAATAATTTAGAAAGAATTGCAACATATCTTGTTTTATAATGATATATTATAAATATGCACAACCGCTGACCTTAATACCGGTGCTTCAAGTTATCACATGATGAGAATCGACCATAATGAAAAAAATGGCGGCTTGTCGATTTTACCAGAATCCTTCGCGGTTCTAAATCTTTTAAAATGACAGGTGTAGAAGTTCGCCTGACCAGTATTAAGCAACAGATGATCAATGTTCTGCGTGACAAGTCATAAACGCGCTGAACCCTGGTATTTGCAATACATTTAAAGATTATTTGCGCAAAGGATCGCGGCATAATCGACATACTGCCATCTTTTTTATTATGGCTCATTTCTCAAAGTGAAGATAATCTACCCACGTCAGTCACTTGGTGCTTAGAATTACATGCGAATCACTTCAAAAACCTAATAATCTCATTAAAATATCAATAAATGCCATTCCACTTGGTTCATATTTGCGAAAATATGCAAATCGTTATTCGCTATTACCAAAGATATAATTTTTCAAAATCGACGCGAACCAATATTTGTTAGTAGAAAGACTAGAATTGCATTTATTGAAGTACACTTTAAGTGTGCATAGATTATCAAGTTTTCGCAAGTGTATTATTTGCATATGAATAGTTTGGGAAACGCAAGTGTGTTCTCATTAGTGTTTTTGTTGCGAAAAATATTCTTCGACGAAAAATATTGCCCATGAATTATTTCACGGAAAATACTGCACATGAATTGAATATTTCTTTATTTTTATATAACGAAGACAAAATCAATGTGATTCATATATAGAATATTCTAATCCGAAAAAAGAGTAAAATATGATGGATTGAAGTTGTCTGGAATGCTGATTATATGGGGCAACAACCACTTCGACTTATTTGTCACGTTTAAGTAAAGGTTATAGAGTTGCACCAAGTCTGTCTTCGTTTTGCTGACTTTTTTAATCTGGAGTTGCATCTAAACAGTGCTAGTCTTGATGTAGCACTCTTGCCTTGATAGTGGAGAATTCACTAAAAAAATATTTACCCTGTGTTTTAACTTGGACCAGTGGTCACAGTTACCAAGAATTGCTGTTGTTCGCGCAGGTTCATTTCTTGACCAACGGGAAAGACTAACAAAGAGACATGTTTGTCAACATTTACAAATCATATCTATAGACTGTTTGTTTACCTCAACGCTTCAATGTTTAATTTTGCTTTGAACCATCAAAACTAAAAAGTTGGTTTGCATAAAGATGTTGGTTAGATTCAGGTAAATGGTTTGAAATACGTGTTTATGAAACAATTAAGATAAATAAATAAACAATTTCCTGAATTGCAAACGAAAGAATTACAGGAAAGTTTAACATGGCTAGTGGCAGGGTTGACCTGCTATAGTTTCTGTTATTGCCAGTTCTGTTGACATATAGCTACCATCTGTTCGTTCTGAATTGAACCAACTTTATATTCATTGTAGTAAAGGATTTGTCTGAGTTTATCCAAAATCGCTCTTCAGTTTTAGTACACTTCAGTTATACCATTTTTTTAATTTGCATATATGTATTTTCATCAAATATACGTATTCGCGTTATCCATTCTCAAAATATATTCTCATGCATGTATTTAACTCTGCAGATATTGCAAGGATGAAGTTTAGCGTGGGATTTCAAAATTTTGTTTGGTGATTTTCTTAATGGGGCTATTAAGTTTTCCACATTTTCCTCTTCGAAAACTGAAATCGAAGCATCCAGGTTGAACAAGCCTGAAGAATTGTCTGGGAAAGTTTACAATAAGAAAGCATATAGAAATGAAATTGTATGTAACTTACTACGGATGTCTTCCAGATGGTGTCTTTATCAATTGAATTCCTGCCATTTGCAGAAAGGTTAAAACCCTCAAAACTTGTCCTTTCACCAAAGATGTTCTGTAGATTAATTCAGTTTGAGCTGCTGTATCAGTTCCTAGCTATAGTTCTTTGCCGGTTTAATATGGCAATACGGACGCATTTTGTGCGATAGAATGTAGCCAGACCAACTAATACATATACGCTGTTGACATTAAAGAGTTAATTGCATAGCAACCTAGCGTTGATTGTTGGTAAAGTGTCTAGACCCAATTGACTTGAAGAAAATACGATGAATGGAGAGAGCTTGTTTGTTTACGTGGGCGGTCCCAGCATGGTTTTACGCGAGTCTAGAAATTTTTTTGAAAATTATCACAAATACTGCACACGACGTTTTAATATGCTTAAGTCTCGCTCACAATTATTTACTAAACCAGAATAGTGACAAGATGTGTGATGAGGACACTATAGACAGAGGTGTTGAAATGTTGGATTGTACATTCGTTTTATTAAACCAGAGTAGTGATAAGATGTGTCTGATGAAGACACTACACTGGAATGTTAAAACGTTGGATTGTGAATTATAACTGCATGCTTCCAAAGTTACATTCAATTTAAAGATAGGTTAAACTAGACATAGTTCTAAATATATTCAATCCATTATATTTTTGCATAAAATGCATTAGATCGGTTTTGCGTAAACGAAAGCTACTTTGAATTGCTCTTTCCGTAATCTCCATTCATACAATCCATTGTTCCCCGGTTCTCTTTTTAAAACTGTCATGTAGTACTTCACTGGTCTGCAGTAAAACCAATGGCATGACCTTCCACAGTGAGCATACGCAATGTCCCTTGGAATTCGTGCGTCATTTCTGTCTTTATGCCAAGTCCAAGGACAATTTGATTTGTACCCTGTTGTCCCTCTTGGTACTTGCATCTCACTACTCTTTCTTTTTACAAGGTAGAAATCGTTCTGGATCGAGGAGTAACAGCTTTGCTGAGGCAAAGAGCTGGTTAGTTGCAAGATCAACGAACTAAACTGAATGGAAAAAGGTTTGTGGTTAAATTATTGATTATTGTTGATTAGTTTATTCAATTTAGTGCCCAAGCCTCTCTCACTTGCGCTTGTTGGTAGTTTAGTTTGCTAAAACTTATGAAAACACTTATGACCAAAATGTAGAAACATTGGGTTGTGAATTATAATTTCTTGCTAATTTACATTCATTTGAATTAAAGTAAGAATAAGATATGATATACCGTAATTATTCGAATAAACGCCGCGGTGTTTATTAAATTTTGACGTTTCAGGTGTGGTGTTTTTTTGCAAATTTCATATCAACAACTCTTAATTTATAATTTAACTAGCAGCTGAACAACAGGACAATACTGTTTTCTTTTAAAGATAAGTACTTCCACTGCTATGACTGCTTCGAATTAACGCTGAATCGAGCAAAAGAAAGTGCGGCATTTATTCGAGGGCGGCGTTTAATAATGTTTTTGCTTCTCCTTGCGGCGTTTATTCGAAGAAGGTGTTTATTCAAGGGAGGCGTTTATTCGAATAATTACGGTATAATATCTGGTTGCCGTGAACTCGTTATGCAATAAAAATCGTCAAAAATTATGAAAAGCACTTACCAAAATCGAGATATATTTCAAATGCATTATATATCCTTAATTTTTGAAATGCGGATGTAGCCTTTTACCAAATTATGATAGTTTAAACTTTTTGGTAATTTTACCAAAACGAGAGCAATTGTTCTTTGGCTTGTTTAGTGATATGATTTGAGTGGTAAGTCTTTTTCATAGCTCACCCTTATATACTCGTTGGTTGCTAGAAAGTCGTACATCCTTGTTTACAAAACTAATTTGCAATGACAAGACACTTTCGATGCTGGAACGAAATTACATATCTACACAATACAGCTAGCGCAGTTGTAGCTCCTTACAGTTATCTAATTGTAATAAGCATACATATACATGTAATTTACACCCAACGAAATTGTGAGTCAGCAAATTACCTTTGAATTGTTTGTGCTGCGGAAGTTTTGTAATCTTGGTTTTCATATGTTCGTAGCTAACTGTAAAATTGCGATCTTTTGTCAACAGCTAAAAAAGAACAGTTTAGTTATTAGCCGACTGATATTTGTGATTTTCAAAAAGTTTTCTTCTTTTAAGCTTGATTTCAAATAATTGTTAATATACAAACCTGGCTATATATACAGAATGGTTCTCTCCCGTTATATCGCCTTTTGTTAAACGTTTCAGAGGGAGATATGTTGTAGATTCTATTTTAAATATATATTGAATGTTTTGATTGATATAAATTTAAAGAAGTTTCGCAATTAGCATGGGGTAATACCACATGTTGTTTGAATTATGTTTTGAAACTTAGTTTTAAGAACGAGTAGGTTATGTTTGACGTTTTTCAGTTTTCTTTTGAAACAGCTTTAAGAGACGTAGTTCTGTGAAGAATTATATAAACACTAGAATAGTATCTCAATTGTACTTATAGCATTTCAGTCTATATTCCAAAGAAAAAAATTTCGTGTGAATCTTGATGCTTAAACCTAAAAAAAGTATTTTCTCAATGACATTTTAGTCTTTGAAATTCAACCATCATAAAGTCGTTCTCGTCTTGTGTTTGACGCAACATATCTTGCAAAGTATAGATAACAGAATTTTGAATGAAAATATGTAGGGAAAATATTGCTGAATTTTTACTCTTAGTCGAACCTAAAAAAACTGTGTCATTATTTCTTCGATGTGATAAAACATGATTCCAAACTGACGTGAGGTTCTCCTAAAAATGCCACGAAACATATTTTACTGAAAAAGAATAGTACAGTTTCAACAAGGAAGTTTATGATACAATTATATGTACTGTTTATGTAGACTTGTTTATATTTGGGACGTTACTTAGCAACGTATTCCTGTGGCGTAAGCAACCGCGGTATACTTGAATGCTACTATGTAATTATCCACTCTGTATGACGTATGCATATAGAATGTAAAGTGTGCAAATACCGGCATTTTGCGGCAAGAATCTTTTATACAATAGTAAATGCGAATTCCTCTTGTGCCTTTTCCAAGATTGCTAGCGCAGGAGTTTTCTCGATGACGAGCAAATATTATGTTGTGGTGGCTACGAAATAAAGTCATCGCAAGTCTTTTTATTGTATTCCTGTTTAAAGTGAATATTACTTAGCAAGAATTTATCATTTACAACTCAACGTTTCAACACTCCAGTCTAGTGTCTTCATCACACATCTTATCACTACTCTGCTCTAGTAAAATGAATTTACGTTAACAAAAAGTTATATTTCACAACGCAATGCTGCAAAAAATTTTATTTTGACAAAAGTTATACATACATATGTACTTATACTGTCTCACGCTAGCCTCAATAACCAAGTAGTTAGCCGGTTTCCATGAGGGGCGTAAGTAAAACAATTCACTATAAAAACTACAGTAATATATTGTGCGTGATTATTATAAGCAAGCAACTTTTAAATCATTATTTGTTTTACAATCGATTTAAAAGAGATGATGGAATCATTTAAAGTGTAAAAAAGGTTGTCACAGAAGTTTATAAAATGTTCCTCATGTTTTAAAAGATATTTATATCAACGAAAGTATATAATATTGTTAATACGTTGCATCGTAGACGTAGGTGATTGGCAGTTTAACTTCTTCCCAATGCCAAACTTTTTTCATTCCTGTATTGTTATCGCATTTCTTGACGAGAACGAGAACTCTGTGATGAAAGTGTCGCGGGGTACATTTGGTAGGGCAGCCATGGCATTGCGCCATTGGCAGAGATTTGGGCATTCGACTCTTATTTGTATGCAGCACATAACTCACGTTGCAGTGACTTTCGCTTAGGTCCCCTGTGGTGGGATGGCTAAAATTGAGGGCCTTCTGCCATTTAAATAAGAGATCGTAGTGATTTCGAATATATTGGGTGGCTGTCTTGTTTGCTAGGAGACGAAGGCAGCTTTTAACTTGTTGAAGTTGATTCGCAGTTAAGGACACAAAAATTGCGATGATTATTATCTGTTAAGAAACACAGAAATAGAGAATTCAAAAGCTTGTTTAACAATGTATGAAGAGTCATTTTTCACGTAGGGTTGGAGATAAGTTTGACTGAAACTTGAATTGGTATCAATCATATGATCTGATGATATGATATAATTTAGGTATTAGTTGTCCGTGCAAGGGTTTTTCATAATTATCTTACAAGTCAGTGTATTAATATGGTATTTAGGGCTGGTTTTCATATCGTCGTAATTGTCGTAAATGAAAAGTGAAGATCCCTCTTAAATGTCAAAATATTCTATCTTCTTAGCAGCAAATCTCATGGA
>JAODVQ020196570.1:0-14217 GCA_025400075.2 Phenganax stokvisi
GTCGCAAATGTTGGTAAATTATCTAGAAGGAGTATTATTATGACATGGATTAGCCAAAAATCGACATGTTTTTAGGTAAAATTCAGCAAAATGACTGTTAAAATTGACAGAGTAAACAACAATTGCTAAATTTGTGAGGAATTTTGGGTAATATTGACAGATCAGAATGAGACCTTTTTAGTCCAGAACGTGTTTTAAAAGAAAATTTCGGGAGTCGCACTCAGGTTGCTCAGTCCCATAACATAGCACGTTACCGCTGGGCTACCGCACTCCAGCACTAATGTGCAGAGCAAACTTGGAGAGTTTTACAACGCCCCCCACGACTGTATCGATGGCTCAATATCTCGGCAGCGAAGCGATTTCAGCAAAAATCCAAAAACTTTTTGACTTTCATCTCACCAAGATAATGTAGCTGCAGTTTCAGCGCGAATATACTTCAAGAAGTGAGATGTGCGATAGCGGACAGAAACACAGAACGAGTATATACCGCAACCCTCGCGCATGCGCGCCGAGGGTTAATAATGTCCGAAAAATGAGAATGCGAAGCTGTTCGATAACTATAAAAGAGAAAACGTCGTCTGAAATATAACTTAGATATCATTTAGCTGAGAGTTAGGGCTATTGGTATAGCTAACCCTTTATTCAATCAGCTATAGTGTAAACCAGTGGTAAGAAATGGATCATGATTTTACAGACTCATAACTATGTTACAAGTGATGATGAATACGACAAGAGAGAATATGCACAGTTAAGATCATGCATAACATGAAATAAGAAATGGTGAGGCCTTGAAATCCTACATGTGATAAAAATTTGACCTGGAGCCGTAGGTTTCTCTGCAAAAATTTTACAATAATGACCAGACAGAAATATGTTTGAGAGTGATTCCGAAGTGTGTTTTATCATCCAGTAACTCCATTCTATCTCTCTTCATCTTTTTCCCCTGTAATTATAGGGATAATTTGAAAATAATTATTGTTTACAGACAGATGGACGGATGGACACACAGAATGAATGCCATAACGCTCACAGATTAATATTAGTACTAATAAGTGAAACATAACCATTGGATCACTAAGAACTCTATAGTATATCTTGAATATCGCCACAAGTCGTTAAAAATGTACCACGAGTAGCTATTCATGTGTTTTTTTTATGCTTTCATTGATTTAAGTTTGAAATATATTTATTAAATAGAAAAAAAACACTCTAAACTGCGAACAGTAATGTAAGTGGGGGAAGTTTTTCATTTTGATTGTTGGCCAAGAACCTATACAGAGAGCATTGAACATGGAGCATAAGCAATACACAGTGCAGGAGATCACCATGTTACCAGCGAGGACACATAACCCTGAATGAGAATTAACACAAAAACTTGGCGTACTCTACACCAGGGGCGGCAAAAGCATGAGATATCTGGTGGGGCAAAGTATTACTATGTCAGGTGTGATATACACAGTTATTCGCTGTAGCTATTCGCTGTATTGCGAGGCAACTATTACGCTATCACACTCAGGAACCATGTGCACATGCAGACTAATTAGACTATGCCCAGGTAGCTATTATAGCAGTTATTGAACACGAATGCTGTGTTATTCATTGTGTGAGACTCCTCCCTGGCTATGAGTCTCTATGATTTGTGCGTAGGTATGGAAATTACTGTAACCCTTACAGAATTTAGGCCATTATGAGTTCCTTTATCTGTAGTATACTAGTACTAGTACACGCAATGCACCAGGGTATAATTACATATATGTATGCGACCGCTTCGAAAAAGTGGTGGGGCTCAGCCCCTTTGAGTAGTAAAGCGCAGGGGCAAAAGCCCCACTAGCCCCAACTTTTGTGCTGCCCTTGTACACAAACACTCATTGTCATGCCGATCAGTCAATATGACCACTGATCACAACCAAACAAGTTACACATGAAAATCGCTAATTCAGCAATAAGGTAATCAAAACCCAAAAATAACTTTTCACTGCACCAAGAGTACGCAGCTTGTTTTAGCTTAAGTTATGCTTTCAGAAGTGAGATGCAGATGGATGGACATATGGACACACAGAACAAGTAAAGTAAACCTACTAGTAGACGAATGCAGTGCATTGTTGGCTCGCGGAAGCGATCCCAACACGCACACGAATTGTTTGAGTTTCTATTACTGTATAGAGCACCAGCTTAGCTTTAAGACCTCGGACAGTACCGTGATTCGCGCGAGATCTCCACATTGGCTACTGTAGACTTACATTTTACCAGCGATGCGATGTTTCCTCGAGCCATTGAGTAAGATGCACACCGTATGCATACCGTCAACGCTAGATATCCTTGAAGCTGTATTACACTTTACAGAAGATTCTCTCGAACTCCTTTGACCTTCTGGTTACTGAGTAATCTTTTCTCGACTTCGCATAAATAGAAGCGCGTAGAACTTACTGGAGCATGCGCAGTTCGTCCGCAGACGACGGTTGCCCACCGGCCTTCCGCCCGTACGCAACACTAGGCTGGGCTCGCTTCCGCTCGCCAATAAATTGTATGAAAATCGTGGGTGTTTATATATTGCGCATGCTCTACAAAAATCGGGCGTTCAGTGTTTGTGCACGCATGTCAACCAACGAAAGTGGTGCGCCACCACACGCATATAGCAGACAATTATACACTGACAATTACACGCTGAGCAGACAAAGTTTCCTCTAGTTACTCTACTGGTCAGTAAAAAATTGTGGTGCACACTCTTTGAAAAACAACTTCCTACGCCACTGATTGTCTCATCCTTAAAATATAATAGCTACATGTTTCCCTTTATATTGCAACATTTCATGTTAAAATGTACTATTTGTTGCAGTGTACATCTGCTGGAGTTCATCTAGTTGCTGTTCCTGGTTAGGATCATCCATCATGATTGGGTCATTGAAGGAGATTTGAGGGTCCATGGTAGAATATCTGACAGTCGGCTGAGAGTAAGTACCCATTCCATCAGATACTCTTACTGTCTTTAACTCTGGTGGAGGCAATCACAGGTGTAGTGAATAAAAACTTAAACTTTTGGGTTGAGGATGCAAATTATAAACTCTAGCCATTGACAATCTGCATTCCGGCCATGTGTTTTATCAAATTGAACAACTTAAGTGGAACACCTCTCTATAGTAGAAAACTTGGGGCCAGGAAATATTGTCTGTTTTAGCAGGGTGCCCATTCAGGAGATGTATTGATCTGTAGTAAGTTGGGACACATAAAATTTGTCTGCCATATAAATTAAATCGAGGTGTCCACTGTTGAGGGGTATGCATTATGCAAGGTTCCACTATAGTGCCGCTCACAATAAACATAGCTCATAAACTTGCATATTGAGATATCACATACTCTCAAGAACTCTGTCCAGAACTTCTCGATATGTTCCACCTTCCCTGATTGAGTCTGCCAGAGCAGCTGTAAAACTTGTCACCCTCCCTGCTTCGTCAAATGCTCTATGGCCCTCAACACTGTGGTGTTAGATGTAATGGAAAATTTGATTTATACAGCTACACTGTCTTATTAAAGTTAGAGTGAATGTAACAGTATATAAAGGCTAAATTTATTACAAGTGGAAAGAAATTTTATTTTTTTACTTTATTCCATTGTTCTTGACTTGTTTGTTCTATTTTTAGTAACATTTCTAAATTTAGCTCTTATATACAGCTACAGTCCCATTAACAGTGTGCTGTTACTGCTGTACCTTGCATTGATGATGGCATAGTTGGAATAGTTACACTTCCGCTGGTGTTTTGGTATGGAAGTTAGGTCATGTGGCCTAAAAAACATTATTGGGTAAATTTAAAAATAAAATTGCAGGAGGTATCTTACGTGGATCGATAACAGTTCATGATCATAAAGACGCGGCAGAGTTTAGACTGGAAATAGTCAGATATCGTGGCGATGGCAATACACTCGTGAATATTGATAGGGTCGTGGGCATCAGATGGTATAATGTAGTCGGTATTCCCGACATTACACCCATGACCACTGTAGAAAAACACGATGTATACCCCGGGCACCACAAGTTCTGCTATTTGTTTGATAACTTCCATAGATTCCCTACACCCCAGGTTAACGAATGTTAATACCTGCATGAAATGATAGGCAGTTTTTAGTGAAATTCATGTTGATAATGTGCCTGGAAGGTACATATTATCATATCGTATACCCATAAATAAAGCATCATCTACAGCATGTGAAAACACAAATATTTACAGAGGAGCACGTAGGATTACCAACATTTTGAGTAATTATGCACAATCAAATGCAGCGGATATTTTTCCTCCTCCCAACATAGACTGGGTTCTAGGCTAGGAAGGCATCAGTGGATATGGCCCTTTTATTGTAAGCAGTCTTTCTACTGGGGCCAGTCCGCTAGTCTCCATACCTTTCTATAACAGCCACCTACTGTATTAATATTGCCCTTTTATATGCAGGGGCCAATTCCACGTCTCCATATATTTCCATAACGGCTGCTCCATAATCATTATTGTAATGGTCAAAATGACATCCCAGATGATTTTTATTATTATAGGGGGTTTCACTGTATTTAGAGGTTCCTACTACTGACCTTAAAACCAATCTTCTTCAGCACTTTCTCCATTAGTTCCAAATCAGCTTGTGTGCTGCGAAGTGTATTGTTGTAGTCATTTCCCATCAATACAGCAACCTTGTCTACAGCTACTTGTAGTAAGAAACATACGAATATGTTAGAGTAGCATTAACCTAGTCCTACAACGTACCATAGCGGGTTCCAAAAGCTGTCTGTTGGCACCTCTCAGCTAAAAAAAGATAGCAAATGAATTTATTAACTAGGTTGCATGATTGCATGGAGCTGTTGTACCTATAGAGAATTAAACTGAGCTTTAGTTCTATGAATTATGGTGATAGAGTTCTTGTTTCGCGTTTCGCTACCCAGTGATAAGTTAAAATACGATCTAACACACCTTTCTATCCAACTGTAATAAAATTTGATAAATTATAGCTTAGAAACACACTAGTTTCGCGTTTGCGTTAAAGTATTCGACTAACGCAAATGCGAAACTGCGCCTATAACTTAATGTTTTAGACCTTCAGGATCTTCAGAAATGCAAGAATAGTTTTAGAAACGTTTCTAAAAAAATTAGTATCTATAATCGGGCAAAATAACAGTGAATAACACTAGTTCCGCGTTTGCGTTAAACTCTACCAACGCAAATACGAAACAAAGCCCTATATAGTGCGCGCCTAAGACCTGTTGCATAGTCAGAGGTCCATGTGATGTTTCATAAACTAGATTTCTCTCTGAAGTTTAGAGATGTTCATTTCTATCTAGAGCACAAGGTAGCGCAGGTGGTAAGGCTATGGGGCGCACGCCGTCTAATTAACGCGCGCGCCGTCGTAGTGGGATCGCCGTTTCACATTTGGGTCGGTTTCGCCGTTTGCTGCCTAACACCATAGATCTAGATCCTCTGGATCTATGCTAACACGCCCTCCCCCGCAAAAAAAGGAAAGGGTGTGGCTACGCCAGACTATAGGCGCGTACCAGACAACTTTCCGGTGGAGAGTTTTTAGCGGAGGAGAACTTCAATCCAAGATTTTTACCCGGTGAGTCCGTTATATCGTTATCAAAGCAAAGGAACAACCGTAGAGAGAGCTAGGGCCATGACTACTCACACAGTAGCAGTAGAGTAACCCTGCGTGCTGAGGGTTAATAAAAGTCCAAGTCCATACGGCTCTATGGTCTATACTAGCAACAAGAGAGGGCTCCCAGTGATGGGCTGTTCGAAGTATAGATCTTACTGAGGCTTAAATGTATGGCAGATAGGTACGTGAGATACCTTCGTCCGGTAACCAGCCTTCGGCAAAGCTAGTCTCTGTCCGGCAGTCTACTGAGCGTGTGCGTAACCTTTGATATTCATATATACTTTGAAAAACATAACGATAGTGTATAATGGATGAATTATATAAGGATCAAGGATTATTCAATTGCCTGGTAGTGTGGTCTATTTGTCATGGCTGCTGCGTAGTTTTGAAGTTAGGTTCTTTATCACCATGCAAAACGCAGGCCTGCCCATATCAAACGCTTAGTTAGCAACAAAACGGGGTAATGTTCACCCAGTACACTTTTAGTACCCAGAACGAGGAAAGCCAAAAAGATATCAATTGCTTGCCTAGAACGTGGAACACCAACCATTTCTATGTGAAATGTTTGAGGGGTGAAACTATGTTTTGCCTTAGCTACCACTAGTCGTAGATACCTAAGTGATGAGTCCTCTTTTTCATTGATTATTTATCTCCTTCTCTAAACTAAGCCATGACTGGGAGCATGAATGCATGTGTCTAAAGACACCTGGCTCACCCTTTCAAGTCTAGGCAAACAGTTGAATCGCATAGTTTGTATAGCTAACAAGGTGTTTGTGTCCCAGGGTAGCGTTTTCACAAATTGATAACAGATGCCACAACCACAGCAATGCCTATAGTATCTAGATTTTGTAAGTGTTAAAGGTCAAGGGTCTTACGCACACGCTCAGTGCTGACTCCCGGATGGATAGCATTGCTGAATGCTCAAGGTAACCGGACGAATAGCCACTTCGTTATTTTATGATATAGCCATCTAGTGTGAGTCTGGCTTTGAGAGTGTAGCTACTTCTACAATTTACAAACTCTTATTCTTTTGCAAATGGGAGCAAATAATTAAATGTTTCACATGGTATTATACTATACTGAAATATTGGGAGAAGGTAAGATGAAATTGCGTGTATTGAGAGGTTCAATTTCTACTGGCTTTAATGTGAATAGTGCTCAAGTCCTTGAATGGGAGATGAAGAGTATGGACAGTAAAAGTGATGTCCCTAGCATAACAAACTTTTAATGTATAATACTACTACTTCGGTTTTCCCAACCGTTTGTTCACTCCCGTGCGTGTATATGATTTGTTTCACTTAAAACACTTATAGCCCTCCCAAAGTCAACAACTTTCCTCTGCCTCTGTTATCCATTCCAGATCCATATTTAGTCATTGCTTTTCTTCTTTGTACAGACATTGGGTTATATGGAGAAACCTGGGCCATGATCAATGAACCTATTCAATCCTCCCGAGACCAGTCTCCCCTATCTCCTCCACCTCCTATTTCTCCTTCACAAACTCCTCCTTCTCCATCTGGTACCTCTCCTCTGCTCCTTCATCCTCATCTTACAGAGAAAGTGGCTCAAACAGGTGCTGAAATCAACCGACTAGGTGATGATTTTTCCTCTCTAATATCCAATACCAGAGACGAATTGTGTCAGAAAGAGAGCAGAGATTCATCTTTCATCGATACATTCCGTGACTGTATTCTACAACTCCCTGTGGCTCAGAATGCTCCACATACTAGCAGGTTTTTCACCTCCAACAGTAAAGTTGATCTTGTAATGGCAAAGACCATTAGGAACGTGTTTCCCATTCTTTATCGCTATTGCAACTATCGTAATCATGAGATCTTGAAAGTGGTAGTGCAGAAATTTGGCCAAGCTGCCTTGAATCGGAAAATGAATGACTACTGCACATCCGTCGAGAGCTTTGAGAAAGCAACACTGTTAGATGTGTTTGTGCTTGCTGAAGAGAGCAGTGAGGATCTTGCATCAGAGTTTGAGAAGTTGACACTTAATATGAAGCGAGCATCAGAGTGCACACTTTACGAAATACGGGGTCTCGTAGGAGAAATTATAAAGAGAGCGTCCATTCATTTGTACAGCATGTACATTGGCTGTATGTCAAGTAGTTCTGTTAAAGTGGAGCTGAGAATTCATCCGGGGGTGGAGGGAAGGGTAATGGCAGCATTGGATCATCACTTCATCCAATCTAATCAGCTTTCAGATGTTTACCTTGGTCAAGATAGGCTGGATGTTTGGTGGTTTCTATCAAAGTGGTACTTGGTATGTTATAATTATATTAGTAACCTAACAATCTGGCGAGGTCTGATATGTAACGTTTGACCTGCAGGCACAAAGGGGAAAATAATAGTCAATCTGTTTGTGACAGGTATGACTACAGTGGAACCCCTTTAATCCGAACCCCTGAAATGCGGACATCTCATTATAGCGGACGTTTAGTGCGGTAACGGAATTTTTGCCTATAAATGCCATACAATTCTCCCCCTGAAATGCGGACACCCCTCTATTCCGTAAAGCGGACAAATAAGTGTGAACAAAGTATATAATACCGCTACTTTACTACACTGGATAATGCGGACACGCCGCCGACATACAGGATATCGTGGCCGTTTCATAAAAAGTCCGCGTCCCGAGAGTATGAAGTGACTTTCTTGATCACAGAATTGCTTGCTATTGTTATTGAGGTATAGCTACCACGACTTAGACGAATCACGACGGCAGAAAATCTTCTATATATGCGGCGCGTAACGGCTGTGCTGTAGTCGACACGCTCACTGCGCGACGTCTCCGGCATGTCCAGATGCTGTTTTAGTGCGTAGACACGTATGTTCTACACGGAGGTTTGTGAGTTAATAGCAGATATATTGCGAGATGAAAGATGAAACTTTTTTCTATTTAAATTTAGCTACGTAGCTAGACAAAATATGCAACCCCTGAAATGCGGACGCCTCGCTAATTAGGACAAGCGCTGCTGGTCCCGTGGTGTCCGGATTATCGAGGCTCCACTGTATGAGATGCTAAGAGTGAGACCCCTGGCCCAGGTTTTGATAAGTTGTGATTCTCTCTCTTTGTATTAAGGTGGCTTCCCTGTCAAATATGAGCAAAAGGCATTAAAAGTTTTATTAATCTTAAAGTATGCTTTTTAAGGGAAGGTAAACTCACCAGAAGTTTCAGTTGGGTTTAGGGAATCGGAATAAAATGAAAGGGGCGTGGTCAATGATCATGTCCGTCACGCCTCCAAATCTGGGCTTGAACCAAGGACAGAAACATACACCCTTGCTCTAAGCCACTCTTACCTACTTAGAGGGGTATGTAAAGAATGCAATGTAACTGTAATGAGCCTGCTTAGTGTGCTCCATTTGAGATGCTTTATAAATCAATAGAACTGCTTCTGCTCCTCAAACCAATTGCATTGCATTCCTTACATGCCATTCCAAGTGGGTTTCAGTTTGAGGCAATTGTCTTGAGTTAACTTACTCCAGTGTGATTTAAAAACTGCTCTAAGCTACTTTATATACATAACTACTTACGTATGCATTTTATTTGTTTAACTAACCATTATTTTAGGATAATCAGCTGTCAGCAGCTAGTTGCTCAGGTGAGCTGGTGAGAGCCACATCTCTTCTTAACAGTGGAGCTAGTGTTCATTCTGTGAGTGCTCATTCAGTTCTTTATTGTTTGTATATCATGTAAAACCATTCCTCTGTTTGCTGCACAATGTCGGAAGCAAGATCACTTTAATTTGATTTTAGATGACCAATGAGAGTATCACAATCCCGTAGTCCATCAGTATCTGTCTTTTTTACCTTTTCATGCACTGAGCCAAGGAAGGCTCTATATCTATATCGTAGTTGCATAGACGGTCAGCATTTATGCAGAAGTTCCCACCAATAGCATCATGCTAGCAAGCACACATGATGAAAAGTCTTGCACTTTGCAACAGTGTATGCAATCACTCTCAAAAAGATAATTTATCTTTTTGAGAGTGATTGCATACACTGTCATCAAGGCAACACAGACAAAGTGCTGAACCCTCGGCACAAAATGATGCTCACGGCTAATGCTTAGCAGTAAACATGGCTAAGACACACTTATGGAAATGTTCATAAGAATAGCTAATCAGTTATCAACATAATATTAAAAGCAAGCATATAAAATTATGATATAAACTGCACAATCAACATATTTTATATACAGCAAAATTGTACACACATCGAACAATTACTATTATAACGTTGGTAATATGCAACAATAGCTATGTATGCACAACTGAATAGCCAATCAGGATTTAGCCGTAAGGCCCCCAACTAGCTATTCATATTATAGGTGAATAAGAGCATAAAACTTGTTCTTTGAGATGTAGTGACATGGATGGGTACATCCGATTAGAGCTGTCTTGAAGGTAGATCAATAGAGATGGGCAGTTTATTTCAGAGTTGCAGGTTTGAAGAACATTCATAGGTGTATCTTTTTGTTTAGAGATAGAACAGCAACTATGGAGTAAAGATTCAGTCACGAGAAGCAATCATTATTGGAGCAGAGGTTCGGTCACGAGGAGGGCAGAACAGCAACCACGTACATCTGCTTCTTCAAAACCACGGACGTACGATGTACATGCACACGCGCAATAAAAGAACTACGCCTACCTGCCTTTCATAGAGGAAAAAAACTTGCTCAAGAACGAGATTCGAACCTGCACCGAAGATGTCCATTTTGTCGCATAACAGCACTCTAACCACTGGGCTGTTGAGATGGAACCGATAGGGCGGATCGAAAAGGTAAGAGTCATACGCAATATACGCATGCCTACAAAATGTCCGGCGAATGCGAATAGATTTGACACAAAAAATAGCTTTATCTTCGCAACGAAGCATAATTTGGCCAAAATCCTAAAAAAATAGGAAGATCGTGCGACGCTAGGCATACAGCGCAATTTGCATAAGAAATGGTTCACGGAGAAGCGAGCATGCCCACGGACAGACACACACACGGACAGACAGACAGACAGACAGAACGACTACCGTAACCCTCGCGCATGCGCGCCGAGGGTTAATTATATACAAAATATCGCTTTCATATTTTAAGGTGTGTGTGTTTGTCATTGTAGACTGGGACAACTCCTCTGCACGGTGCTAGTAAGGCAGGTCACCTACAGATAGTGAGTCTGTTGATTTGCAGAGGATCAATAGTAGACAGCAGGGACAATGTACGATAGTTACAGTAGAAATGCATTCAGTATATAGTAGTTTACAGTATGGATGTGAACTGCAATTCCTTTTATATAGTTTACAATGCTAACATTAGTGACATCAATGTGAACCAATAACAAGCTTATCTGATAGAGGAATCCAGTCGTTAATATAAATCCATTAGTTACTATCCAGTGTCAATGGAAATTATGACTATAATACTAAAAGAAATACTATGCTAACCTGAATTTCACATGTTGATAGCCTAAGACTAAGATTTAAAATACCCGGGTAATTTGATCTGGCTACTAGAATAATGATTTAAATGAGTAGGGGAATGATTGTGATATTTATCACACAGGAGGGACAGACACCACTAATGATGGCTGCTGAGAATGGACATCTTTTGATTGTCATAGAACTTCTATCATTCGGTGCTGATGTTAATGCTCAGGATGAGGTAATTTATGATAACAGTGAAACCCCTCTAACGCAGACAACTTGGTTCCACAAATTTTGTCCGCTATAGTGGGTTAGCTTTTTTCCCAGACTCTCCTCCACACATGTACAATTTAACGAGCAACCTTTGCACCTATGCATGAAAAGGGGAAGGAGAGTCTGGTTGTAAAGGTCACGTGAATAACGTCAAGTGTAGGGAGTAGTTAGAGAGGGAGATAATTGCATACATTACTGGTCTCTCACCTTTGTGACGTTCATGTGACCTGTAGAACCACTCTCCCTCCACTTTTCATGCATGGGTTCAAAGGTCGCTTGTTAAATTGTTCCCATGCAGAAGAGAGTCTGGGAACGAGGCTAATAGCGAGGTGTCCCTTATGGAGGGGTTTTGTCTATTTACACTAGAAATCCACTGTTGAACACCTATGGATCATTGAAACCATGTGTACATGAACATCACTAGAGCTCTATGTGGTGATTTGAACTCTCTTCTATCTATAATAAAGCAATGATAAAGACTTGCATGATACTTATGCAGAGGTTATGAATGTATTATATTTCAGGACATGGAAATTTGTACATTATATTGTGGTGTCCCCTACCGAGAGGGGTGTCAGTGAAGCAGGGTTTTGCTGTAGTAAACTCCACATCAGCAATTTTAATATCATTTTTCTTCTCATTCTACAGAATGGGTTGTCAGCATTAATTTTGGCTTCATCAGAGAATCATTATAGAGTTGTATTGGAGTTGGTGGCAGGCGGATGTGATCTGAATGTACAGGATGCTGTATGTTATAATAGTTACCCTACTATGCTTCTCACACTCTCACTATTGTATCATGTTAATTTATCATTATAGCAAGCCCAGCGAGCCAGCTTAGTCATTCTAGTGGCAAACATTTTCTATTAATATTATCCTGTCGTCCATGAACCGCGTAATGCACATGCTATACATTAATCGTGGATGTTTACTATTAAACACTTTGCGCATGCACACAGTGTATCACCTTACTAAAGGGAGTGCATTGTTGCTGAGTGAACCCAAAGAGCCAGCTTAGAATAATCAAACAGGATTTTTATTAACCCTTGGTACTCATATGCAAGGCTTACAGTACTCGTTCGATGTGTCTATCTGCCCATCCGTTATTGCACATTTCTGAGCAATAAACTCTATAGGGCTGAAGTTCTGTTTTTTCCTCTGCAATGTTATGTAGAAAGGTAATTCAAGTGCATATTGGCCCCATAGAGTTGAGGGTTGTGTTCAGTAGTAAGAGTCCCCAGGTTTGACCGTAGAAGACTATCTGAGGCTTGATAGCCTACAGGCAACATACTGCGTTTCTGTTGCTCATGCATTCCTGAAATTGTCTTCTTTCTCTTAACCTTAGTTTACAAGACACTCCTCAGTTTACACTAACATTCATCCACACAAGCTTAATTCATCTAAGACTAATCACATTGTATATTATTATGGACCTAGACTAACTGTTCTTGTTAATGCCTACTTAGCCTATTGTTCTACCACCTACTACTGCGTAAATGAGAGAGTGAAGTATGTAAGTGATATGGAATTAAGGAGGGCAAGAATCAGGACAGGGCTCTTCCCTCATTTAAATCCTTAATTTACATCTTGTTCATTTCAGAATGGGTGGTCGGCACTGATTGTGGCGTCTTCATTGGGACACACTGAAGTCGTATTGCAGTTAGTGAAAACAGAGGTTAACTTGGATTTACAAAATAAGGTTTAATATTAAGTACGCAGCAAATATGATTTATAGTAAAACCTCTTACAAAGCACTTCCTAAAAAGAGGTAAACCCCTGAATAGTGGACAAACAATGATATACCAATTCACTTTTCCCTTAATTGCCGAGCGCATTAGCACGAGGCAACTAATCCGGGTCTACAGCAAACTTTTTGTGCACGTATGTGGTTTCATGCTTAGGAATGTCATTAGTTATCTGGAAACTTCCGTGTAACACTCAGGAATGACTTCCCCTGGTCAAACCCGCAGAGACACGCCCCCTGCTTACTCGACAGCGACACGGGCAGGAGATTGCGAGTGCAGTGCTCAAGGCGCTCGCGGCGGTGACCAAGCGCCTTGATTCTCTATACAAGCAGCGGCAGCAGAAAGTTGCATCAACTCCTGATACGCTCTCCGAGACACCCCCGCTCTGCACTCATTCTCCATATCACGTGCGTTTTTTCTGTTGTAAGCTAGCTCAGCGGCGCGAGGCACTAATGCGCATGAGTATTCCTAGTAATAGTAATAGGTAGCACATTTCTGACCCCTCTAGAGCTCACTACCCCGCAATTGTGGACAACAGACAAACTGTGTGCACCAATGCCGTCATTATACTACAGTGGAACCTCTCTATAATGGACAACTTGGGGCCAGAATATATCATGGCAGGGTATCCATTCTGGAGTGGTTAAGATGTATTGATCTGTAGTAAGTTAGGACACAGTAGTTTGTCCACTATTTTGAGGTGTCTGCCATAGAGTGGTGTCCATTAAGCGGGGTTCCGCTGTATTTGTGTAGTAACAGATGGGTGAAGGGTGAAATTTTTTTAATTTTCAGTTATAATGCAAAACACTCTGCCTTCCTTAGCATAAGTGATGGAAGTATTAGCTTCACATGTTCTTGAAGTATTCAAAAACCTCATACACTGAGTAGTTAGCCACGTCCTTTTTTTAATAATGCAATGTGTGAAGTGCTGCCGCTACCGCTGAGGATCAGACAACTATTCAATATCACAAAGCACGCTAGTGCTTTTTATATAGAGATGGGCGAGATTTACTATGGGGCTATGATAGGCAGAATTGTTCTTCTTGTTCTTCTTCTTCAGCCACGATAACTCAAAAAGTAAATAAGACATCAGGCTCAAATTTTGCATGTAAGTGTAGTTTCATCCAGAATAGAACCTCGTCATAGTG
>JAODVQ020196675.1:0-14215 GCA_025400075.2 Phenganax stokvisi
GTGTATTTATTTGATCGGTCAAAATGTCCGTACACAACGAAATTGATCGGCCATTGGGTGATTTTGATCGGCAAATAGCCGATTGCCGACCGTTATAATCCACACTGTCTCCTAAGTAGTAATTGTAGCTAAATAATTCCAAGGCTCAATGAAAAGCAATGTAATTATTGGTAGGCCACCGTCAGTAAATAAATTTAAAAGCATTGCTGGAGTTATATACTTACATCAACTTCAGGTTGCTGACTGTAGTTTCGTTCCAAGAATTCTTGGGCATGTTTCATAAATGTTTGTAGCATGTCATAATCAGGATGGTCTTCTGGAGTGTATTTAATAAGATCCTGGAAAAATAGTCAAAATCCTGTTAGCCATTAGCTGTACATACATAAGTATGAAATGCTAAAATTTCATCATCCAGATTAGGGATTGTACATTATTATAATACTTGAGTCACTTATGAAAAAGAATTGCAATACAGTGGAGCCACGCTATAAGGCCCATCGGTACAACACGCGACTCGGTATAACGCGGTTTATCCTTGGACCCCAAAAATTTCACTCTGCTTGCTAGAGAGAATTTGAATGATCTTAGCAATCGCTCAACGTTCTGACTGATAGCGACCATTACGAGATGGAACTACAGTGCGGGAGTGCGTTAATTTTATTACCGATGTCATAAGTGCTAAGTGCCCACTGGCAGTATTCAAGCTCGTTCCCAGTACTCTTTCCGCAATATTGTACCAGGACCGAGTGGGAAGAGTACTGGGAACGAGATTTGCCCAATAAATCTCAATAGTGTGTTTCATCTAAATCACGGTCTCCACTACGGACCCCAACTACCGCACTATAGCGAGGCTCCGCTGTACATCATAAAAAACTTCATGCTCGTTGATTTAAAATACCTATACACATATTAAGGTCAAGGATGGTACATATTTATAATAATTACATCCTTTAATAAAAATTGCAATACATTTTCTTGGGCACAAACCATTGGCACAAACTCTATCTTCATTCATTTAAAATGTCTATATCAAGGTCAGGGATAGCAGAAATCAAATGCTAATGTCAACTTACATCCATCGCTAATATATATCTTGCAATTCTTTCAAGAGGTTTTCTGAACAGATCTACAAAAAAAATATGAGTAATATTCAAAAATTTTAAAAAATTAGAAAAAGAAAGCAGATCTTTCTCAACTTACTTTCATAGGTCGATATTTCTTGCGTTGATAGTAATGTTATTTCCTACACATAAAAAAGATTACAGCTTTGGGGGAAAAAAAGCCAAAGAAATACAAAAAATATAACTTGGCTTTCTGGGGAAGCAAGGATTTATTTTGATAAAAAAGTTTATCCAGACTGGAATGCAGCACTGTTCCAAATGTGCCCTCTTAAGACTGGAAAACCCATTTTGAGAAAATCTCAAAAGTAGGCAATTCCGTTGTTTAATTCCTCAAATTACGCCAGCAGCTCTATGCAAAAACTAGGTTCTTAAATGAAGTTTGATAGTAGACAGAAGTAGATTTGGCTTTTTCAGAATCATTATATTAGGCTAAAAAATCAAAAAGTAGGTCACCATTGACAAACCACATGCACAAAAAAACCACATTTGGAACCCTGAATGCAGCATTGAAAGAAATTCAAGTTGTCCAATACCTGTTCAAAAATATTCTTGAACGTGTCACTACTCTTGCATTTTTTAATGGTTTGAGTCGCGTATTTGTTATTTCTGATGTACTCTTGATAAACAGGAAATTGATCCATCTGAAAAAATCACGTCAGCATCAGCCAATGATGAGTCAAACATTTGATTTCAAGTGCTACGTTATCAAAATAAGCTCAGGATTCTAAAATAAATGCTTACCAAAGCAGTAAACAGATCGCCAATGATTTGCTTGAGATTCCAGTTTGTTATACGTTCTTCCATATCAGATAAGAAACGAGAGTGAATCTTAAACAGCTCTTCGACTTTGTCATATATTCTGTGAAACTCAAACACGGTGCAGATAGGCGAAGACGTTGTCAGCGATGCCTTAATGGGCTTCATAGGCTGTGAAATTCCAAAACAAAAGTATAGAACAGGGTGCAAAAAGAGTATATCCAACTTCTACATGCTATAACTTGAAAAATATTCAATCAATTTTTATAATGTTTTCACTTTTGTAAATATCAACTTGTAATCTGTTTAATGGTTGGTTATTAATAGTGTTCAGTGCAAAAGTGAGTGAATACGACTCTAATAAATAAAGTCAGTCAAAATGGCATATTTCCACGACTGAGACCCAACATTTGTTTAGATGCAAAGAAAAAGCCAAACTATTCAAATGTTTAGTCATTAGTTGAAGTATAACTTTTTGACAATAATTATTAGAACCATGCATTCACAGTCTATCATTTTTGCACCAAATGCAATGTTCAAAAGAACTAAGGTTAAATGCTCATGTTAACAAAAGTGAAAGAATTATACAAACTCATTGAATATTCTTTGAGTTATACCAAAAGTTGGATTAACATCTCTTCAGTGTGCACTGTGCACACATACATTTCAAGAACTGTTCAACCCACTAAAGGGAATGCACTCCACTCCAGTATGTCCTACTTAATAATGGTAACTAATGGCAGACTTTTGCCATGTGCATAACGTGCGAAGATTTCCCCGTTAAAACTGCACCTGCCTTTTGATAGCATAAAATTGGCAATACAAAAATTGTATGGAGCACTGTAAAAAGCAAACAACAAAGTACGATGTGTTGGGGGTGCAGTGCCAGTCGATGAGTTGAAAAATTGAAATCTACCTTGTTTAATTTTTCCAGAGCTTCAAGATAACCTCTCTCGCTATCGACAAGGCCGGCAACAACCCACTTTCTCATGTGAAGCTTGTGCTCATCATCAACTGCTTGTTCCTACAAACAAATAGTTACCCCTTAATAGGAAGCAGTGCACCAAGATACGACAAGTTCTGACAAAAAAAATATGATGGTAGACTTAAACACATGAAATGTACAGCAAAAAACCTCAAAACTTACAAGCACACTTTGAATGTTCTTTCTACGACCATCACCAAACGAAACGCCTTCCTGATCGATGATTTGATAGCCCACCTCTTTGCGTCTTGCTGCCCTTCGCTCTCTGTTTGGTCGAACATTATATGAAACTCCAGCATCACTAGAACTGCGTTTGTGTTGGTTAGCTAAGTTCAAAGGCACTGTCAGAGTCACTGGTGATGTCTCACTGCCCTCTTCACCAAGGACTGAAAATTATAATTCATTATTATAAATAATACAATGAATATTAACAACTCAGTAAGAGGTTAGAGTCTCATCCTGATGGTCAAAATTATCTGGCATTAGACAGAGTAGAATATTCCACTAGTCCACAGTGGTACACGTGCAAAGTCAGTCGATGAGTTGATAAAAGACATTGGCAGATACTGATTAGCTAGCCACTTAGTAGGCAAAATTAGGCGTTTGGCGGGAATAAATTATGCATCTAAGTATAAGGTATGCAAAAGCTTTGATCATTGCGATTTTTTAAGCTTAATACGATACTTTTCGCATGTATTATTCATTTGAAAAACAGCTTTGATCTGTCAACATGACCTGCTAATCAAATTCTGATCCATTGCCATTAATAATTAACTTTGGTTAATAATTCATTTCACACCCTGATATTGCAAACATTAGCAATACTAACACAGTGCACAACAAAACACTAACTACGATGCTCCTCGCCTCCTCCTAAAATTATTTTGAACAAATGCATAATAGGCATTTTCGTTCTAATTGGCATCTTTGTTTTGATCTACAATGTAACAAATACGGAATTCTACTGAATTCTTTTGTCAATAATTGACAACCTAAATCAACGTTGTAAATTTCCCATTTTCGAGTTTGAAATGAAAACATTTTGTTCACGAAACGCTTAAATGCCAATACAATGTATTCGATCGTATTCTTCCTGATCTGTTCTTATTGTTGTTAATATGATGCGTAAAATTGCTCATTTTCATTCTAATTGATTTTAGTACGCGATATTGTTCTAAAAAGAACACATGTAATTGACATGTGAAATAGACAACCTTGAAAATTTCACGTGAGCAGTCGAAAAGAACACGCTCTGTCTACGACTTCAAATGAACATTACTTCCCATTTTACACTTGAAATATTAATATACCACAATCGTAACCGCTAGATTCAACACATGTAAGACATACGGTGTTTTATAGGCAATTTCAAGGGCAAAAAACTTTCGGAAATGCACTATTAACGTGCTAGACAATGAGTTGCTTTTGTTTATACAAACTACGGACGGCGATAGTCATTGTGTAAACCAGTCCGCTGCAAAAACAAATAGAGCTAGGACGTTGCACGTCGATCATTAAAAATTACACGAAAAAATTTTAAAAACCATACCGTCAGGTGAACTTCCAGCAGACGTAAAGACATCATCGTTTGAACTTTGCTTTTTCCCAATAGCCCCAACACTTAACGTTTTTTTAAGCGCGAGTTCTGACTTTAAAAGATGCTGTCGGTGGACTTCACCATGATATTCGTCGTCGTCCTTTCTGCTATACCGATCAATATCTTCGTAAATATGCTCTGCCGGGCCAAATCTTGCACTTTGTAGTGAAGGATCCACCGAATAGAAACTAGTCCCAGACGAATAAGGCATTATTTTAAGTATTTCGCCTGAGTTTTCTTGTAGAAACATATTTTCGTGAACAGGATCGGGGGAATTCGAGCACGAATCGGACGAAAATGGGTCATTTTCGAAAGTGGTGTTGTCTAATTCATTGCCACTCGACTGGACATCGTCTTCAACGAGTTTAGCAGATTCAGTTCGGACCATTCCTGTTGAAGAGCCACTACTCTCTGATGGTTTTTGAACAATTTTTTCGGTAGTACTAGTAGCACTATCGTTTCGAGTTTGGCTAGTTCTATTTTCTATGTGTTCATCTGCGATTGGGGTAAAAATGGTGACTTGGGGCTTGTCCTCAGTTTGAGCTTTTGGACTAAGTGGTTGTTCAGATTCCAAAGTTATTTCTTCACCTCCGTCACTTTTATCCGAAGATACACAGGTGCTACCACTCGTTGCTGTGTTAGAAGCATTCGGAGTAAGGCTCTCATCAATTTTCATAGGTAATTTAACAGAAACTTGCGAGCCTAACTCACATGATATGCTATGGTCTAAGGTCACGCTGTTTTGCGCCTCTTCATCCGACGTTGTTTTGACTAAAACAGCTTCGTTCTCCCCTAAAGAATTGCAAATATCCCTTTCGGTAGTCACAATTTTATCCCTCGGGAACTCATTTGTAACATCAGCACAATTTTCTTCTTCTGTAACTGTTTTTCGAGGAAATATCGATTCCAAGTCGCTCAGAATATTGTCCAAGTCAAATCTCAACTTCAAATCGTCTGCACACTTGCCGTCCGATAAAATATGCGTTCTTAAAAACTTCACAATAAAAACTTCAACTTTAAGTGTAGCTAAGCAATCATTTATGACAGCTATACTATGCCGAAACTGTCCGAATGCTTGATCGCTGTCGTTAAGGAAGTCTAAGCAAGGGACCTCGCGAGTTGGTAGATGTTTAGCCCATGCTGTCGAGAAATCCAACTTCGTCTGCGCTATAATATCTTCGCCCATATTTTGGAGCCAAAAAAGCAAATTTTACACCATTTTTTCACAGATACCAACCGTACAAGGAATAGACACAACAATCCTTCGAGAATCCACACATTATTATGTACACATTTTGTTAAATTTGATTGCAACTACACAACATTCGCACAGTGAAATAACAAGTTCTTTCAGAGCTATCCACTGCACTTCCTCCACAAGGCCTAGCCAATCAAAAACAAGGCGGAAGTCATTGAAACTACGCTTTACTTGTAATTTGATTCAAAATTGGTCATCTCTTCATGTTTCGGCATGAATTATAAATTCCTGTTCTGATTGGTTAGTTTGTTAATTAGAGTATGGGTGGGACCTGGGTGAGGTTCTAAAATAGAACAGCATCCTTCTTGTTTCCGCGCACCAATATTGCTACTCCAAAATTTAAGATACAATAGACGGGGATTCATTGTCGGTTTTTTCACGATGTGCTTTCTAAATTTGTCAAAACACTGCAAAGGATATGTGATGAAAAGGCGTTCTAAAAACTGCCAAACTTTAAACAGTCCGACAACATTTGCAATGAACATTTTTGAAGCTGCGTTTTTCAGAAAAACAGTTTAATTTATGTAGCAGCATCAAGTCCAATCTACAATATCACAAGGAAGAGGCTTGTTTTTCCTTGTTTTTGAGCGAAGTATGACGATTCAAACTCTTCATGACATCTTTATTCCGGATTTGAGTAAACGATAAATATAGGACAAAACTAAAAAGACTTTTTGTCGCAACTTGTTGTAATTAACTCAAGAACGTCAATTAAAGCATGATTGTGACGTCACAATACTAAATGGGGAAAACAGTATGAATTAAAATGATAAGCATGCGAGTTTTTAAAAACATCGAAATTCGCATGTTTTAACGAAAAAAAGTCATGGAAAGTTAAGGCATGAAATTAGTTCTTGCTCTGCTATTGCTCGTATTGACACATAGCATATGCGCGGACGAAGGTTAGTAGAAACAAGTAGGTTTTCTGTTTTGTCAGCGAAAACATTACTAAAGTTTTTTTAGTAAACTTATGATGAGTTCCTGACTAACACACCTTTGCACCAGCCGTAAGATGGGCCGATGTATAATGATTTGTGATTGGTTTACCCGATGATTCTAACACGGAAGAGAATGCTAATTACATTGTGACAAACAGTATATAGATAAATAGAATTAAAAAGAACACAGCTCATAAGATCACAGAAAAACTTAGTAAATTATAATTATCATACAAGTAAATCATGTACTAAGCAGTAATACGCAAATGCAAGTGGAATGTCTGATGTAAATTCATGACAACTTATTAAAAGTATACTAAAATACATTTGCAGAGAAATACAGTCTTTGAATGTGTTTTTATTTTCTAAGGAGTAAACTTTGCCAAAGGCAAACCAACATGGCAGTCTAGTACCACAGCAGATGGAGTGTCGTCTCGAGCTGTCGATGGTTATAAGAATCCTTATTACGATCAGGACTCATGTATGCAAACGCAGAACCAGTATGAACCTTGGTAAGGCATGGCCAAAAAATACCATTCACCCCTACCACGAAAGTTCAAATTGATAGAGATGTGGGACTAAGAAACGTTGAGGTGACTTAGACGGGTCATCGAAAGGCTGGGCGTCCCTGAGAGCTTTGAAGAGGTGTAAAAATTTAAAGCAGCCGGGGTTTTTTTTTATCAAAAATTTGCGCTAAAATATGCGTCTCTTCACTCTTTCGGAGCGAAAGCCTCTTTAATTGATAGTTAACATTTATTCAAGGTGGGCAGTTGACCTCGAACAAGACCTCTACGTGACTTCGGTGCATATTACAAACCGTGCCGA
The DNA here is from genome assembly GCA_025400075.2 of Phenganax stokvisi. NCBI lineage: Eukaryota > Metazoa > Cnidaria > Anthozoa > Malacalcyonacea > Clavulariidae > Phenganax > Phenganax stokvisi. The sequence goes on from JAODVQ020196675.1 coordinate 7,481, forward strand.
CTGCTGTTGGACGCACCTCGCAAACTTCGACGTTAGAATAGGAATGAAGTTCAATAACTCTGGGAGATTGAGCCAGCAATGCGGTACAACAGACACTTATAACGTGGGCGCAGGTGAAACTCATGTGGTCAGCTGTGAGCCTCCATCACTCGGCCGCTACGTCACGGTTGCAATCATTGGGCATAAAGGAACTTTAAATTTTTGCGAAGTCGAAGTGTATGGATATCAACGTATGTCATTTGAGATTTGATTTAGAGCATTGACTGAAGCCTTTGATTTCTCTTTTTTTCTCAAGTTTATGTAAATTTGTGCTCGGTTGTGCTCGGTAAAAACAAAGTCAGTGATGATATAGCTTGGAGACTTGAGTACAGTCTTTGCTCTATCTCTTCGTTCATATTTATGCAAACTTGAGCATGTTGAAGACATACTTATAGGAGAGAAGGTGGGAGACTTCACCACAATCTTTCCTTCATTCTTTCGCTTCACATTGAAATATGTGAGTAACATCTTGTCCCAGGCCACAACGTCTTCAGTGTAAAGGCGACATCATGGGGAACGAGAGATTATTCTGAAGGCAAACGCAGCAGTTGGACAGTGGAAAACGATCACAATGAAAAATCTCTGGGACAAGCGGGACATTTTGTAGTTTATTTTAGTATGAAAACAGGTGAGAGTGAGACCAGATCACCGACAGCATTTCAAGCATACGTTTCATACACTAGCGACGACGCACACCTTTCATCGCCGATTGTTGGCGACTAATGAGAAGCCGAACTACATTGTATGATTTCCCTTGTAGGAAAAAAGCTCGGATCAGATAATTTTAACACCGCTGAGAACAGTGAAGCTCCAACAGACATGATAACCTATATTCATGACATGCCCTCTGAAGTGTTTATTTTAGTCATAATGCATAACATAGGATATAAATACTATAAGAAAGCCATACCATTGCTCGAGTCGTTGAGCGGTTATAAGACAATATCTGACAAGCTGGCCTACGGCGATTCGTGGTCGTTACTAGGATATAAAGGAAAGTTACTCAGTCCCTCATGGCGGAGCTCGGTCATGAAGAATATGGGATACGGGCCCGCGGTCATTGAGACCGTTATACCGAAATTGCTCGGTGAGTAGCGCAGATATGGTTTGGAGACCTGACCGAAGAGTTCGCTCTCTTTTCATTATGTTTAGCGAACATTTGAAAATATGAGCAAATTTTAAATCATGGGATTTCTTATCCTAAATTATTATTTCCATAGTTCCGACAGATCCTCCATCTTCGATTGTCATAGTCGCTCTGACGTCATCATCACTTACGTTAACATGGTCACGCCCCATTGGTCTAGTACCAGAGAAAGATCTCCCTCTGAACTATACCATATGCGTACGTCAATCTGGTAGTGTGGTCACAGATTGTTTTGATAATGGCAAAAGTTGTATATACATCAAATCTGCTTTACTAAATGAAACTGAATATAAAGTGAGCGTGAAGGCTCAATCATATTCTGGCATTGGTCCTGAAGCTATTGTCGATGTTACGACGATGAAAGAAGGTTTTTTGCCTCCGCCAGCCATTCATATTTTAGTCCTTGATATTATTATCATTATTATCATTTTTATCTCGCTTGCCTGCTATTTCTTTCGAAACAGGATTGATATATTGTTAATTGACAACAGTGCATCATTATTCTCTCGCATTCAATCTGCCGATATTGTTGGTACCATTCTTTTCGACAATCAGATTCTTACTTTTTCAATTATCTTAAATTAGAAGACAGCGTGAAGATGGAAGTGGAACTAGTATCTCGTGTCAAAGATGATATTTTATACAGATCTGACAGCGAAACTTACTCCAGCATAACAATTGGAGGACAGAAACAGATATTTGATCAACGAGGATTTCATTTCATTGTTCTTGCAGCGAAAACAGGTCAGAAAGACTTATGTTTATAAGGGTACATATGTGTTTACTCATGGATAAATACATACTACTTCTATTCAATCCTAATACTTGAAAGGGTGAACCTTAAGGCTATCCCTATACTCAGGTCCTCGTGTATATATGTTACGTTCCTAACTAACCTATTTGCCCTAATCGTCGTCCCTGTCAACTTTCCCACCTGGAAAAAAGGCAGAGTTGTTGACAGACTCGGAGAATTGAGAAAATGAAGTCCACGCTGAGAAGCGAACCCACAAACTCTGTCTTCACCGTCCATAAATTTGCATACCCATCAACAAAAAGGGTAAAAAAGATTTTGGCCAGGTCTCAAAACTATATCTCCAATGACCATTTTTAAAGTTTTCAAATCAAAACTCCAATACAAATGCAGTACAGTCAATTAAGCGTCGAAGCTGGATGGAATCACAGCACTCGAATTTTCTCTAGGTATTCAAATAGCTCAGAAATCGTTCGACCATCATGACCTCAACTCAAGTAATGCAATGACGCACTTTGTGTCAACAGTCCCCAAACCTTCTATCATCTTAATGGTAGTACATTACAACGCATATGACTTGTACAAAGCAAGCGTCCTTCAAGCAGTCTGCCCCAGTGCCCCATCGAGCTACAACGGTAAAGACTCTTGGAGTATCGTTTGTATGAACGGCTTTGGAACCATGCCTTGGGTGACGTCAAAGATGTCAAGCAGTGACAATGGACCAGCGGTAATTAGGACTCATATATCATTTCCTAAAGGTGAGTTTTTCTGTTTATCGGTTTGTGTGTTCGATTGTTTGTCTCAGAATAGTACTTTATAACACTTGATTCATTTAAAGAAATATCTCAATATATTTTTCAAGTGTCCGTATCATATTTGAAACTTTCGTGTTCGCAGAACTCAAAAAGGCTCCAGTTCTAGACAGCTTTATCCCAGTTGGCTCTCAAACTTTGCAACTGAAATGGACTGAACCAGACACGAATGAATTTACGGGAAAAATTTCTTATTACGAAATTTGCGTTCAACAGTCAAATAATATTTCTGCAAACTGCTCCCTACAGTCCGTAGATGGCGACCGGAATCGGGCGACACTCCGTGAATTGCATCCATTTCTGGAGTACAGTGTGAAAATACGGGGAGTTGTAGCTATTGGATATGGACCTTACTCAAGCCCACGCTTCGCAACAACATTTCAAGCAGGTTTGTGTATGAAAACTTACATGCACATTTGCATGACGTTGACAGGAAGGAGAAGTGAGCCCGCAAAGATTACTACTTCGATCGGTGGATTCTGAATCTGAGAAAGTTGACTTTGTGTTATTGTGCCACAACGAGATTGGCATCAATCTTGTTTTTAGTGGGCTAAGTCTTAAATGCATTACTTTCTATTTTGTTCAAAAGAACCATCAAGTGGACCCACAAATATAACATTTTCACGAATAACTGTCTCTTCAATGTTGGTATCGTGGTCAAAGCCATTAGAATCAGATAGAAATGGCATCATAACGCAGTACAGTGTATGTTATCGGTCCGTGGACGACACGCATCCTTGTCGCCTAGCAACCACAAACAATACGTCGTTTGCGATTGACGGGATCAAGCCGTACCAGAACATCAAACTAGAAATTAAGGCTGCTACAGTGATTGGTTTTGGCCCTCCTACAACGGCCTATGAAAGATCTGCGCAAAGTGGTAAATTAATGCTTAAAATTGGAAGCTATCAATCTCGTTTTCCGAGCCCGCGATTTTGTTGCCGGTGACCAAAGCAAATGTGGGCTCAGAAGAGTATGAATTTACGCGAAATACTACAATTTACGCACAGTCTAGAGTTTGCCATAGTCTCTTGTAATTCATCAGCCATCATTGACTTACTGACGTTATGGCTGGTGATCTTTGATAAGTAATAGTTCTTTTCTCTGTCGGAAATTATTTTCTTTTTTATTGATCAGAGAATACCGCCGATGAAATATGGTTTTGGAAGTTTGTACTGTATTTCTCTGTTGTAGTTCCAGATGGCCCGCCATTGAGAGTAAGTGCTACGCACGTGAACGCAACAAACATATCGTTGTCATGGTTACCGCCCGAACCTACCATACGCAATGGGGAGATTATCAACTACACTGTCTGCATCCGGGTCTACCATCTCGACCCAAGCCCTTGTATCCAGGAAGCGTTTATTGGCAACAGTACTCATTACACGGCAACTATGCTTAAACCTTATACGACATATCAATTCGAAATAACTGCTGGCACGATAGTTGGATTTGGACCACCTGCATTTATTGTCAATTCAACGTTGCAGTTGGGTAAGGCACGTTTGAAATAAGGAAAACATGGTGGAAGCTAAACATTCTTTCTCCCCATGACAAGTAATCAACAGCCTACTAAAACGCATTGCCGGAGGTATTCAGTCTTTCAGTCATTTTCAGTTTATATAAGTTTCACTATTTTTAGCACCGTCTGGTCCTCCGAGAAACTTGAATGTTACTAGTTACACTACAAGTAGCATGGATATCACGTGGTTGCCCCCAGACCCCACGGAGGTGAATGGCATTATTACGCAATACTCGGTGTGCATTAGGAACCCCTCCTCAAAGGCCTGTCTCCATGGCAACGCCGTACTTTCCACGCAAACATCGTATTCTTTCAGCGGTCTACGACCATTTGTTCTGTACGACATTGAAGTACGCGCAGCAACTGTGAAAGGCTTTGGGCCGATTGGGAATGTCACTCAAAGAACGGCAGAATCAAGTAAGTGCAGACAAGGGCAAACGAAACAGCTCTGGGATAAGCTTCCTGAACCACTCAAGCCCAGATCTGGATTCTTCAAAACCGTAAAAAGTCCGATTACAGTGATTTGATTTGAAAGTTCTGCTCATCTAATGAAAGTTTTCGTGTTAAGCAATGACACTTTGAGCAGAGTGTGAGACAGTTTACTGATTGAAACACTTTTTACAGTCTCTCAGCAAAGTTTTGGAACTTTGATCAATGTGTAGAAGGTTTAAGCTTACTCAAAATGGCTAGTCGTGCCAGCTTTTCTGGCAGCAATAGAACTTGCATAGGTTCACAGCCATGAAGGAAAAGTTTTGTCATACACACAAGCAAGTAAAGTGGTCTAGGAGCTTGTTAATTAAGGAAAACTTTTTCGTCGTACACACGAGTAAGTGAATTCACTGAAGAATGCGTCAAGATGACATTCCAAGTCTAGCAGGGGCTCAAGTGTATTTTGTCCATTTCAGAGCCGGAGGGACCTCCGCGAACACTAGTAAGATTTGTGGACGGGACGAAAATCGGTTTCACATGGTGGCCACCTAAAGCAGATCTCAAGAACGGAGTGATTATCAACTACACTGTGTGCATACGAGAATATGGTCCGGACTTCGCTTGCACCAGAATAAAACTGATAACAAAGGAGGAACGTAGAAGCTACCATTACAGCAACTTGAATCCACTCCAGGAATATGTTGTGGTGATTAAAGCTGCAACTGCCCTGGGGTACGGCCCGCCTGCTTTTATTCAAAAGACTGCAGGTAAATAAAACCTGTTCGCAGGCTGAAAACAAGAATGCGCCATTTTCCAGCAGTTTTTGATTAGCACGTGAAAAACTTGAGTCGTATTCTCTTGCAGGCGAATGCGACCTACCAGTTCTGCACCGCGAAGGTAATGTTGAAGACAGTGGATTTACGGCCAGCGGTTATCTTGGTAGAAATTATGAACCGCGTCAAGGGCGAATAGATAGCGAGCTACCTTGGTGCGACAGTGGGACTAGGAAAAACTCTTACCTGCAGGTGTGGGATTTAGTTTGATGAAATCGTACATAGAATAATTGGAGAAATTATCGCATCTCATCATTTTCTTTATGTTGAGGCGCACCTGCGCACGGTGAAGACAAAGCCATACACATTGAATACATGTGTTGGACATTAGGCTAAAACTTTTGTTCTATCTATTTGTTTACGCTCATGTCTATGCCTCGCGTTTTGTTTCAAAAAAAGCTAATCTATGCTTGAATTTCAAAATAGTGCAATACTTTTCAAATTACGTTATGCATTACAAATTCGGTGGAGCTGCATCTTCTATCAACGACGTATAATGCAAAGGAATTTAAATCATTAAAATGAAATTCAAAAAAAATTTCCAGGGAAGGAAAATTTGATATTTTTCAAGTTCTGCCATGTGATTTTTAACTGCATTAAAATATTTTGAAATGCATTCATAAATTAGGCTCTTTTTCTTTGAGACGCAGTTTACAATATGAAAAAGTTCTACCACATTGTACAGAGATTTGCCGCTCATATTCCAAGGTGTAGAGATGTTACTGCGCTACAAAGATGACGACGCCCCTATGAAACATTTTTGCAATAGCTAAACGAGGAAACTCGATGAATTCATTTCATTCCAAATGTTTTCTTTAACGGCGTCTTTTTGTAATTTTATATTAACGTTAAAAGATTTTAGGCCAATTCATTTAGATAATAAAATCATTTTTTAAATTCAGGTTGATCTTGGCAAATGGCTAAGAGTTTTTGGTGTAGCAACGAAAGGTCACAAGGCCCATTGGAGAAGCTGGGTGTCCTCGTACAGAGTTTCCTACAGTATTGATAGTATAATATGGAGATATGCCAATGTTAGCGGGAAGACGGTAAAAGTCTATTCTTTTAAGCATGATTATTATACATTGTAGTACAAACACGCGTTTTGATTGGGTAATAGCCAACTATTAATTATAGCAATCTCGTAACTTGCAGATAATTGAATTATCTGCATGCAGATAATTCAATTATCTGTAGGTTGAGCC